>CAUYON010082604.1:0-27649 GCA_963573935.1 Arctocebus calabarensis
CTGAGGAGTCACCTGTGCCTCGGTGTCTCCTTCACTTTGCACTTGGGACTAAATGTGGAACCCCCATTCCCTATGCCTTGGTCAGTTTCATGTGAATTTTCTGGGCCTCAATTCCATGAATGGACTGTGTCCATTCACTGATGTATTCATTCACTTTGCCCCTGAGGGTACTGTGTTCGTTCATTGATACATTCATTCACCTTTCAAATAAATTAATTAATTAATTGGGAAAAAAAAGTTAAATGCTTTATTTTATACCAGCAATGAAAAATTGAAATATTAAATTTAAAACACAATTCTATTATATTTGTACCAAAAAAGGTATATTTATGAATAAATATAACAAAATACGTGCAGATCTGTACCTGGAAAACTACAAAACTCTGATGAAAAGAATTAAAGAAGATATAAATTTTAAAATAGATAGTTCATATTCATAGATAAGAAGGCTTATTATTAAAATGTCAATTTTTCCAATTTTATCTATAGGTTCAAGGCAATCAATACCAAAATTCAAGCAAGTTATTTTGTGTACAAAATAATAAAATGATTCTAAGGTGTGCATGGAAAAGCAAAAGACCTAGATAAGTCACACTACCTAATTTTAAGACTTACCTGAAAGCCACAATGGCTAGAACATCATGGCATTAATGAAAAACTAGACAGATCAATACAACAGAATAGAGAGCCCAGAAATGACCAACACGAACATTTGATTTTTGTCAAAGAAGCAAAGGCAAGTCAGTGGAGAAAAGATACTATTTTCAACATGATGGTGCTAGAAAAATTATATATCCATCTGCAAAAATAAAGAAGCAATAAACAGTGCTAGACACAAATCTTACATGTACCACAAAAATAAATTCAAAATATATCACAGCTAAAATGAAAATTATGGAACTTGTAGAAGATAACATAGGGGAAAATATATGTGACCTTGGGTTTAGTAATGCATTTTTAGATATTACTTCAAAAATACAAAACTTGATAAATTCAGCCTTATTAAAATTGAAAGCTTCCATTGAGCAAAACACAATGTTTAGAGAACTAAAAGAAATCCATAAACTCGGACAAAAAATTCTCAGAACACTTATCTGATAAAAGATTTGTGTTAAAAATAAAAGATGAGGCCTGGCACAATGGCTCACACCTGTAATCCTAGCCCTCTGAGAGGCTGAGGCAGATAGATTCTTGAGCTCAGGCATCTAAGACTATCCTACGCAACAGTGAGACTCTGTCTCTATTTTTAAAAAAAAAGAAAGAAAGAAAGAAAGAAAAGAAAAAGAAAAATTAGCCAGTTGATGTGGAAGGCACCTATAGTCCTAGCCACTTGGGAGGGAAAAGGATTACTTGAGCCCAGGAGTTTAAGGTTGCTATGAGCTATGATGCCATACATGGCACTCTACCAAGGGTGACAGAGTGAGACTCCATCTCAAAAAAAAAATTTTATATATATAAAATATGTATGTGTGTATATGTGTATATATGTATATAAAATGATCTCTTAACAGGGAAACAAACAACTTTATTGAAAAATGGGCAAAATATCTGAGCAGACACACCTCAGCAAAGGAGATATGCAGATGTTAAATAAACGTATGAAAAGATTCTCACTATTATCATCAGAAAACTGCAAATCAAAATGATGAGATACCACTATACACCTATTAGAATTTTTTTAATTAAAAACTTTGACAATTTCAGTAGCTAGTGAAGAGTAAGAGGAACTTTGGTTCATTGCTAATAAGAATGTATAATGGTAAAGCCATTTTGGAAGGCAGTTTGGCCATTTATTACTAATACAAAGCTAATAATAGTCTCCCTATGCAATCTAGCAATCACGGTTCTAGGTATTTATCTAAATGATTTGAAAATTTATGTCCATAAAAACCTGCACACATACATTTATGGCAGCTTTATTTATAATTGCCAAAAACTGGAAAAAACTAAGATGTCTTTCAATAGGTGAATAGATAAACTATAGTACATAAATATAATAGAATATTATTACTGAAAAAAACTAATAAAGTATCAACTCACAGCAAGACATAGGTGAAGCTAAAACACATATTACTAAGTGAAAAAAAAAGCCTAAAAATAAGCTAACCCGATTTCAATTATATGGCATTCTGAAATAACAAAACTACAGAGACAGTAAAAATATCAGTGATTGCAAGGAGGCCAAAGAGGGTAGAGTTGAAGGGCGAAGCACAGAAGATGTAGTAGTTTACATGCAGTTAAACTACTCTGCATGTAACTGTGTGGGTAGATACTCAACACTACCCATTTGAGGAAACCCATCTATAGAATGTCTGACACGAGGCCAGGCACAGAGGCTCACATCTGTAATTCTAGCACTTTGGGAGGCCGAGGCTGGCAGATCACTTGAGCTCATGAGTTTGAGACCAGTCTGAGCAAAAGTGAGACCTCGTCTCTACTAAAAATAGAAAAACTGAAGCAAGAGGATCACTTGAACTCAAGAGGTGGAGGTTGCTAAGAGCAATGACCTCAGGCACTCCACCCAGAGTGACAGATTGAGTCTCTGTCTCAAAAACAAACAAACCAAAAGAATGTATGACACAGAGGGACACAGATGTATATTTTTAAAAAGTCATTTTAAAAGATCCCAAAGTGGAATACAGAATGTGTGAAACAATCTCACTGTATCACAACAGTACAAAACAACCTCACTGAAGAGAAAGGGGAAAATATGCTGATTTCAGTAACTATGTAAAGCAGTGGAGTTGATAAAACTAAAGATAAAGAGAAACAATACTTAAGCACTGTAATACAGTTGATAAAGTTCTTTCATAAGGGAATATGTGCTCCAACTCTGATCCTGCAAAACATGTGTACTGTAAATAAACAAGTAAAGGAATAACAGATGGGGGATGGTTCCAGGCTTCCCAATGTAGCAGTGGGAGATTACAGGTAAGCAAGGAACAAGGATAAAATGATCTCTATCATAAGGGATTAGAGCTGAAGTCATCACAATGAACTCACATTTAGCTAGATACAGATGGTTACACATAGAAATATTTACAGATATGTGTATATTGTTAAGAAACACACATATATGTCCTTGCTCTGTCTGGTAAGAGGGCCTAGGAGCAAGAACACATCAGTAAGAATGAGAACACCTTGTGCCAAGATCTTAGTTTCTAATCTATCTTCCAGTAAAACAAACCAGGGCTCCTTGGAGAAATAGCCATTTCTAGGACCGGTGCAAGGAATATATAAGCTGAAGCGTTCTGTACTAGAAAATAAGGAAATGTTGAAAAAAATAAAACACATACACAATAATATGGGTATTTCCAAGGGACACAGAAGCCATCTGGAAGAGTTCCCAGTGGCAAAGCTAGGATAATTCAAATACCATAATCAATAAATTATTGTTGGATTATAACACAAAATAAATATACTTGTATAAATGATTCAATAATAAGTAAATAGGGGAGAATAGATAATTCTCCCATGCAAAATAACTCAAAATAATTTATGTAGACACTTTACTTTTATAAAGGTGAAGCATAACTTCCCACTCCTTAAGTGTGGGTTTTGCGTAATAACTCCTTTCAAACAAGACAGTAAAAAAACAGGGGGGTGGAGGGGAGGAAAGGGAATTAGTAACATTACCATGGAGAAATCAAACAAACACTACCTCAGCTGGGTGACTGAGGCTAACTTCAATAGGGATGACACATGTTGGTAGTGTTAGAAAATAAACATATGCACATTAAAATTATAATGAGTTTATTTGAACATTCAACAATTCATGGTTCAGGCAGCACCAAACCATTGTAGGGAGAAAACTTTTATAAGATGTTCAAGGAAGCAAGAAAAGAAATTTCATGTGTTAAAGTGGAAAGGCTCAGGTTAGAGGTTAATTGGCAGTTTTGGAATAGTGAACTTTAAGTTTCATTTTACTATTTGCATTGGGCTTTGGGTTGATTACGTAGGAACCCAAGGTGTTGGAGCTGTCTTGGCTTAATGGCCTCCCAATTAAAACATTTTTAACAAAGTATGTACTCTTGATATGGATTGATGGAACTGCCATTTTATCTCTGTGATTTGCGTCCAAAAAAGCATACCACAAGGCTAATCATGAGAAAAACATCAGGATTCTCAGTTGAGGGATCTGTCAAGGTCATCAAAAACTAGGTAAGTCTGAGGAACTATCACAACCAAGAGAAGCCCAAGAGACATGGTAATGAAGTGTGTTGTAGCATCCTGAACTATATTCTGGAACAGAAGATAAAATCTACATACTCTATAGACTTTACTTAATAATAATGTGTCAATATTGGTTCATTAATTATAACAAATGTGCCATGCTAATATAAAAATTTAATAATAAAACTGGGTTTAAGGGCTAAGGGAACTTCTCTGTGCTATCTTCACAGTATTTTTACAGATCTTAAACTATTCTAAAATTTAAAATCTGTTTTAAAATAAAGGTAGGCTTAGTAGTAGATAAAACTATGCCCTAAACATTATCAAGCACATTATTTGAACAATGCTCTGCTGAATGGGAACAAGACCAGTCCAGCAAAGATTAGATGAGGGTCTTGGCATAACATCCTTTTCTTGTAACTGGCTTCTAAGTTGTAACTCTCAACTATAAAGGGAAAAAATCAGAGTGAAGTGGCTAGCTCCCAAGAGCCAAAATTATCAGGTTTATAACTACATCCAGACAAGATCTTTAGCCTGCTTCCTAGTAGGTAAAATCAGGGAACTGAACCACCAAACAAACAAGCTGGCAAAGCATTGCTGTCAACATGCACTTTGCAGCGAACTCTCCAGGCCTGCAGCTCTGCGCCAGTAGGAAGTGGAGTGGAGGGTGCACAACCACCAAGGGACACCTGCACCAAAGCTCAGTTGTGGCCTCCGAGACCACCAACTTCTCTACAGAACACAGGATCAGCAGCTACCAGGACAAGCAGCCCACATGGGCTGGATCACCAGTTATGACCCAGTGACCGTTCTGTGCTTTTCTTGCCCCTTTTCAAGTAGAACTTTTTGTAGTAATTGCCAACTAACCTAAGCCAATGTGGTCATTCACAAGCATTGGATTATTTTCCTAAGTTTCTTTAGCCTCCAATGGTTTACAGATGAGTGCGCTAAAGTTTACCCCCACAGCTTTTCAATATTGAGACCAAATTCTGTCAAACCTGTATTTTATTGCTTATGTTTATTAATACCCTTTTCTGTAAGTGCCATAAAGTCTTCTTCCTTGATCCTTTTAGGTGTTCTGACCACACCACATATAGAAGGATCATGAGAGACAAACATTTTAGCAGCAGGATTCCGCAGTACTGCTCATTAGATTAAGTCAATGGGGTCCTCTGTAGTCATCTAAACACAGAATTATACAAATCCCAGGCCTATGGTGCCATTCCAAAGAATAGAAAGAAACAGATTACTGAAGTCACTAGAATCTTAAGCACTGTTCATGCAAGGGCAGAGGTGAATGTATAACATTTCTAGAGAATTCCCATATCTTACACATCACTTATTTCACGAATGAGTAATCATTTCAAAAGTCGATTATCTTAATTAATAAATCCTTTGTTGGTAGTGAGATAAAGATAATTGAAGGGCTTATCATGACTGCACGCGTGGGCGTGAGTTCCAGTGGATACAATGCCATGTAGAGAGCTTCAAAAGTTCACCAATTACCATAGGATATGCACTAAACCCAGCACACGTGTGCAGCACCATGCCTTAAATAAAGTATTTTCAATCAAATTTTAGATCTGATTTTTCGTTATTATGTGTTGGGGATGTAGGGGGCAGATAAATTTTGATTTTAGATAGTTCAGTCATAACAGAAAACATCAAAGAAATGTGTTCATCACCTAGAAATTCTAGACTTAAATTTGTATGCAATAAGGAGATGAGATTTAGGGCTATCTCTTTTGGAGAAAAGAGGAGTTCTCTAGTCTTCTAGCATTATGCATTTCTTTAATAGGAAAATAAAACTGTATATCCAAGTAGTCTGCAGCCAATAAGTAGAATACTATGTTTAGACAAGAATACTACTTTTCTAAAATGACTTAATATTTGTCTCTAAATTTTTCAGGCATCAGTAAGAGAGTCTAAAGAACACACACAGAGTACATTTTAAAAATTATCAAAATTTGGCTAATTTGGCAAGACACTTTTGTACTAATGTCTGTATAATAGTAATAGAACACCAAGTAAACAACAAACTACCTATATTAACTCCTGAAGTATATTTTATAAGACTAGTAAATAAGAGAACAAGGAAATGGTGGTTTGCTACCGCACCTCATTCTGGCCTAAAGGAGAATAAATTCAAGTGACAATCCCTCAACAAACCCTTTCTGGCCCCTTGCCTAAAACTGACCATCCCCACACCCTCTCAGCCCTTTCCTGCCTTACACACCTATTTTCATAGCACTGACTACTCCATGTCACACGCCCTGTTTTACTCATCAGTCTTGCTTGTCCATCATAGAAGGTCCCTGAGAGCAGGACTTGCTCTCTGGTTTACTGTTCAGGCCACACCAGCACTGAGCACGCATGAGGGGCGGCGCAGCCACGGAGTTAATGCATTATCATCTATGAATGTTAACATCTCTCTTGTGGGTAAAATGATAGCTCATCATTATTGGATGTTATCTTTTTCAGTGGAATAAATAGGAAAAAATAAGGTTTTTTTATATTATAAAATCAATACCTTGAAAATTTATCTGAAGGGTAAATGATAGACAAGAAAATAAAAAAGGGGTGGCGCCTGTGGCTCAAAGGAGTAGGGCACTGGCCCCATATGCCAGAGGCCGTGGGTTCAAACCCAGCTCTGGACAAAAACTGCAAAAAAAAAAAAAGCAAAAAAAAAAGGCTGGAAAAAGTATACCTAAGTATGAATCTATAGGTGTTCATTATTTTTCATATTTTTCTCTTGAAATAGATATTACTCACACCAAATCAGCTCACTGGTATACCTTTCATATTGAGAATTCATTTTTAAGTTTTTTGAAAGAAATTCAAATTTCAAATTAATTTGTATTAGCTTTATATATAGAATTCTCTACCATTAATTTTCTCCATTACCAAAAAGTTGCTACTGATTATTCATTTAGTTACTGTTTATAATGCCAAGATAGACTCAAAGCTGAGAGTGGTTCAGAAAGGACAGTTTTAATAAAAGAAGAAAAAACAGTAGACCATGATTTGATTTGAGGAAAGGCCTAACTAAGCAAACATGTTCCACATTGGGAAATGGAAAAACTTTTCAACCTTCTGCTTCCCAGTAACACTCTTACTACTTTATATAGAATTAGAAAACATAAACATAAGGTATAAATATGAACTCTGCTTATGAAACACAAATTTATCTTGATCATAAAAAGTGAGAGGAAGGCAGCGTAATATAATAAGAGTGGGATCACAGCCCCAGTCTGTCACTCATTACTTTTGTGGTCTTGGCCTAAAGACTCAGTTTATTCCTCTGTAAATGGAATGAGGAGTTGGGATATAATACATGTCTCTTCAGGTTATTGTAGGGACTAATAACGTACTTTCTGCCAAGTGCTGGGCACAGCATCTATCTCCATTATTTCCTTAACAAACTGTAACTCTATTTAACCAACTGTATCTAAACCACGAATCCTTATATTTGTGCAAATCCTTTGCTGGGCTGAAAGTATGGTTGGTAATGTGGAAGTCCTAGAGTTCTAGTCAGAAGATTTTTTATTGGTAAATGTTATTGCATGAATGCGATTCTTTACAAAAACTTGATTCAAAATACTCACAATAAATCAAAATTTTTCCATGAACATCCACTAGCTTCCTAAGGGAAGAAAGAATTTTATTCTAAAGATAAGGAGATATGAAAAAGAACATATTTAAAATACAGTAAATTACAAATTGCATGGAAGACAGACAATAAAATGTGGATATAGGTAAAACCTATATAGAGACCCTTAAAACGAACCAAAACACAAACACTAAGATCAAGTACGAGTAAGAGTTCATTTTCTTAGAGATGGACCTATATACAGCACTTATCCGGTAAAGTAGGTGACCCTTTATATGCATTCTAGGGTCTACATCAACTTTATTTCATATTTGCTCACTCTGCTTCTTAAAAGGTATCTAACGTGTTTGCTGTCATAATTTCATACTGAAAGACTTAACCCCCAACTAAATAATTCATTTCTGTAAAGAGAACCTCAGAAGGCATTTTGACCATGTAAAAGTGGAGTTTTTCTTTGTTTTGTTTTTAATGCTCTAACATACAAAGCCTGTCTGCACTATCCTCCAACTATTAAACCTTTATAACACAGATGTTTCTGCTTTTTTAAATTCAGCCTTTACCTACATAGCAAAATTGATTAGATATTTACTTTACTCTTCCTTCAAGTCCTTTATATTCCCTCTTGCAAGGGGAAAGTGTTCCTTGTGCCAGTTATCACTTGTGAAAAGGAAGATAAAGGATTCTGAGATCAAAGGTTATTGATCACAATTCCAATGTCAATGTTACATTGCTCATCCCCTACACCAAATAACACTGGTTACTTTTCAAGCAAAAAGACAAGGCGCCAAGGCCAAGCTATGATCACCATCAAAACTGTTTAGCATCAACAATAATTCACAAAGGATTCTTATTCCTGATGAGCAACCAACTCGCTTTTGTCAAACACTGGCAATTCTTTGAGGAATGCAATTTAATAGACAATTGTAGCTTATGATAAATTCCGTCATAGCCAAATACATTAAATTATGTTTTTTTTTTTTTATTAGCAGTGAACTAAGATGCATTCAAGGAGTATCTTTACAGAAAGGATTTTACTTCTGTTAAGGCTAAAAACTAAAGAATGTAATTAAAGTACTTAAAAATCATGAGGATGTATACAAAACAAAGAAAGATTCAATGTCACCTCTGCACATTTAAATAGGTGTAAGGTCTAGGCCTGTCTTTTCCCCATTCCTTTGAAGTTTCAGAGGCTCTTAAAAAGATGCTAAGGATCTATACAAACAGCCAACTTCAGAGAATAGGATTTAAAATACTGAACAACCTATATCTCTGTCTTTTCAACCTTTCCGCTCTCACTGAGTCACTGGGAGACACAGAACTCAATTACAACAAAGTGCCCTGTGAGCTAAGATGAGGATTACTCATCTGGCATAGGGGCTCCATCAGTGGATAAAATAACTACACAAAGGAGATAAGAGTGCCATTTGAGAATGAGGTTAAGATTTTCTTACAAATAGGGGCTTCCCAAATACACCTAGAATGCTGCCTTAGACACAATCCCAAGGCTTTTTTCCTACTTAAAATTCTTTATAGCATTTCAATAAGCATCAGATACTTCTTTACATTGAATAGATGGTGGTAACTTCTTTGCCAGGAACTGCTTTATTTTTTTTCTTTATCACTTATAACAATAATATGTCCCAAAAGTATCTTCAAGAGTAGATACTATAAATTAGGAAAGACATTACCTCGCATTAATTCTAAATATATAATGTTGCTTCCCAGTTTAATAATATCTGGTAACCTGATTTGAGAATCATGACCATTCTGAAAATCATAAAAGGAACCTTTTTACCAAACCAGAAAATAAATGGAATCAAATGACATTAAATACAGAAGCTTGAACACTGGAGGGATGAAAGAATATAGTGTCTATTACGGTCAATCATCAGGGTCTTTTTACAGGGAAGATCTTCAGACGATGGGTTCTCAAAGCTCTTTCACTTTCCTCCCTGGGCATGAGCATCATTCCTTGCACTTTGGGATAAAATGTTGGCCTTAATTAGAGCCACAGTTGATTGTACATAATAGACTAATCTGCTTCTCAAAAACTCCTTTGTACCAATATTTTAGAGCCACTGTTTTGATTCCTACATGATCTTTAACCTATTTCTTGAATTCACCTGGGGATGATAGTAAAATGACTCAACTGCCTTCCTTGACACCTACCTAGACCATTATTATCACCAACTAGATAATATTTCTTTTTACAACAACCTTTACAGCAAGGTTGAAAATTTAAAAAAAAAAAAAAGTTTGAGAAAAAAATCACAAAGAAAGGAAATTTTTAAAAGTTTTTGTTTATTTAACCACCCTATCTGATTATTGCTAATTTTATTATGATAAAGTGTGGAATGAAATCATGATCGTAAATGTTACCTCTTCAATAGGGCTACACTCTTGATTAAAGAGGCCATTATGTGTATGTATTTTCACATTGAAGATGTGCATTTCGGCAGCATTGCCGGCCAGATGGATGGGTGGATGGGAGGGGGACACACGCCCCCCCTTTTGCAGCTCTGGGTGCACGTGATGTTTAGAAATGCTATTTGAAAGGTGGAATGCAAGGTCTGCCCTTGCATACACTAAAGAACAGTCCTAAGCAACTACATGGTAATTACCCAGTCCCATTGCCATTTTTCAAAATAGAATAAGCTATTAGTTGTTGAAAAATTACCTACATGCATACAGTGTACAAGGAGAAATGACTAAGCACCATAAATATTAATAGGTACTTACACTACCCTAGTGTCATGAAATTACAGACACATACAGTAAAAGCTCAGCATCTGAAATCAGCACTGCCCACAGGAAAGACACTCAGAGTACTTTTACTATTACCCATCTATATACATTGTTACCTGCCTACTGTGTATGAAGCTTAACTTCATAGACATGTATCAGCTGAGCGGGGGGCAGGGGTCGGGGAACAAGAGCTGGTAACAACCACAATAGATATGAGCTCATACCTTCCTACTATTCTTACTCTTTTTTTCTGAGCACTTTTTAATGCCCTAGAGCCCCTTATTTTCTGCTCTTTTTCTTCACCTACCTAGCTCTCTGTCTCAGGCAGGAAGTGGCCTCTGCTCGCTGTCTGGGAAATAAGAAGAGTTAAGAGACTCTCAATATATGTGTGTGTGACACCATTGAAAAATTGTGTCAATGAATTAAAATGCACCCTGTGAGATTCTTCCCTTCAAAAATAAATTTGCAACAAGTAAATGTGAAGAAAGAGACAAAAGTCATTTTAAAACTGTTGAGATGTTCTGAAATGATTCTCCAAAGGTCAACATGGCCAGTTCCATGTGTGCTGTCATTATTTTCTTTTATCTTGCTCTGTCGTGGTCGAGGGCACACATTTTTCTTTCCTTTTTTTAAAGACATTTGAAAAGCAGTGTTCCAGTTTCAAAGCCAGTTCTTCAGGACAGTCGATCTTATCCCCAAACAGGAAGGAGAGGGTTCATTTTCACTTAAGTAAAGTTTACCCAAGCCAACACATCAGTGTGATTATAGCCGGATCAATGTGCATAGTTCTGAAAGGTTTTACCCAAGCAGCTGTCTTAGGGGGTAGCTCTAAGGAACAGGTAGGTCAAGGAAAACATAAATGCAATGCCCCATGTATATACCTCCCTCTGGGTCCATAAAGAATCTGCCCAGACTGTCTGAAGGAAAGCCAGACCTACCACAGGGGCGGAGTCGAAGTGTTTCCATTTCTGCTGTCTGCATTTCAGCCTTGAGTATGTCAGCCAAGGTTTTCTGCTGGTCAAAGTCACAAAAATTCTGGTCGATATCTTTTATGAGGAATGACAAATGTGAAAAGATAAACTCTATTATGTCAGATAAACTATATGGGCTTTTACTAGATCCCGAGCAAAGATTTAACAATGTGTAGTCAATCTGGAAGTCTTCTGCTAATTCAAGGAAACAAAGACTCTCATCAAAAAGATTCCTGATGTCCATTATGTCCAGGGTATTAAAACCTTGAGAGTTGTCTTTTCTAATATATAATATTTAAAAACAAATTTCTGGTGATTTGTCAGATAAATGGGAACCATCCCAAAGCATCCCCTTGCTCAGAAAAGATTGATTTTAAGTAATCTACCCATGGCAAAATACTTCTGGAGTTTTTAATCTTGGGTTTCCAAAAAAGCACATTTTTTGGAAAGGGACTTTTATTTTTAATGTAGCAATAATACAGTTTCATGAGTAAACTGCAATGGACCTCTCCTCTAACCAGTAGAAATCGTCACTCTTCACTTTACCTTGGTGTGTTCTGAACTATCTCTGGATGGGAAGATTTAGTCTAGCAGAAACTTGAATGAGAATCTGCCTACTTTTTTTTTTTTTGAGCATTAAAAAATTGCAATCTCCTCACCCATTTTTGCATATGTCTCAATTTTCTTCTAAAATCTATAGGACAAAGCCAAGTGTTTTTCTCCTTTTCCTCTCTCTTTTTCTTCTTCTCTTCCTTTTCCTTCCTCCAGTTCTGGATTTGGAGTTCCATACTTCTGTTACAGCACGTTGTAATTATTTAATCATTGCATTGTATCTCACTGACCTCATATTTTAAAACTGTCCATTTGGAAGCCACACATAGACATCAAAAATATTATGAAAGAGTTTGCCATATGTGCTTCATGAACTCCAATCAGAGCTATGGTCACTAAGTTATTGTATGTCCTTGAGGCAGTAACTTCTCTAGCCACTACAAAAATAACTTCTTCATTACCATGAACTGCAGAATAAATAACTATAATTCTTTGGCACCTCTGCTTCCCAGATGGTACCTTCCTCAATGTCGTCCCATGGCAGAAAGCTAGCAAGGCAGCTCCTCTCAACTTTTTGGGGAAGGGCACTAATAGAAAAGGCCCCTCCTCTTAATACTATCACAGCAGTATAAGGTCCCAAAGCGTGAATCTGGGAAACACCAACATTGAGATCATAGCACACGTGTTAGTGAAAACACTGTAGTTCAAACATTTCTTCTAATTATGGAAGGAAAAATAATCCCATGTTAGCCTTTACCAAAAATGCAACTTTAACATTCCCTATGTCAACCTGAGAAACTTTTCATGGTTATGAAAAAAAAAATCAGAGATGTTAGCAAAGCTTTAGGATGATGCTTGTTGGTCTTTGTTAAGAGTCACGGAGGTACATTCTCATATATATGGCTGTGTACACACACACATGCATGCAAGCAGTTATCTTCTTTGACGTTTGACAATTTATATGGGGACTAATTTCACTAAGTTAAATGTGATTGACATAAACAAATACAATGATTTCTCCATGTGGCAAATGGACCTACTCAGCTGTGCAGACTGTTATCCTATTCTTGAAGTAATTTCACACTCAAGTTTCTACTTTTCCTGTCTGTATTAACTAAAATAGAGAAAGCATTTAATGTTCTCATTTGTGCATGCATAAATAATAATGTGATAGTTAGTCCCAAGAACATGTTTTCTAATCACCTCATTACTGTAAATAACCAGTTCAACAAAAACCGCGTGAATCATAGTTAAGCATTTTGAGAAAAAAACATGAAGTAAAGGTTGTCTCCAACATCCAGCTCTTTGAATGTTTCTTAGACAACTGTAAGCCTATGCTATGCCCTTCCCAGATACCTTGGCAAGGCAACTGAAGTGGCATTCTGTATGTTTCATAAGGCTCCTTCGAACTCTAAAATTCCAGGAGGCTATGCTGAATACTACAAAGATAAGGCTACTTTCTGCTTTAGGCAATTGTGAGCAAGGATTTCATAAAAGAGAAAGAATATTTCAAAAAGAAAGAATACAATACAAAATCTACTAATAGGAAGGAGAGTCACTCAACTTTAATACATATAAAGATATATATGAAAACTTATTTCTCAGATCATGGTAAAAACTCTCAGCTTAAATTCATATACAGGTTTGAACCAGGTTCCAACTCAGTAATGAAGCTATTATCCATTCTGTGGAACATGACCTAGAATGTAAGCAAATACTGAACAAACTATGAGGAGCTCTTAAAATTGGAACGTACATACCTAGACATCTCAATTTAGTAACCAGACATACATTAACCAGCATTAATAGCCAGGTACTTAATGGATCAATTCCCACTGTTTGAGTAATGTGGAAATAAAAAAGGCTTATTAAATGACAAGCTTTCCCTGGTTTGTGCTAATTAATTATACACTGCATCTGACTGCTAATTTAGTGGAAAAATGCAGCCCCAAACCACAGTTTCAGCTTGAACTTTGCCTTGTCATCACCCAGTTCAGCACAGAGGGCTGCTGTAGCCTGCCTCTGAATGACACCAGTATTAAATTAGAGCACAAGGCCATCAATTTAATAAGCACTGTAGCAGGTAATTTGAATAAGGACATATTAGTATTCTACCAGTGCACAACTAAAAGCAGCTGACCTTTCAGACCAAAGAAGATCCTTGAACACATCCAGCTGAATCTGAGAACACAGTAATAACCTGGCTGTGTTAAGAGTGCCAAGAGGCACGTTTACGATCTCGAGCCATCACTATACATCAGGCCCCTACAGTAATATGTGGACAGTTTATACACCTCTGACTCTCACTTTGCTCTTGCGGCCTACCTTGAAAGAAAATAGGAATAAAGCTCTTTTAAAAGTATATTTCCAAAGACATATTTTGAAACTCTTCTTGTTATTTCGATTCATGATACAAAGAATACAAAACTAATCCATGCATGAGGAAATTAGATCTGAAAATCCACACAAGAAATCATCCATTTCCTAAAACGATAAGGTGGATTTAACTTAAAAAAAAAAATAAACTTGCACATGTTAGAGCAAAAATTCCTGTGAAAAAGGAAACCCAGCACATCATTGTGGATAAAAGCATGGACCCAGGATGGGGCTAGAACTGAGTTTGAATTCAGCCTGTGCCATCTTGCTCACCATGGAACTGCAGGATCAAAATTTACTGAGTTCAGTTCAACAGACATTTATTGAGCTCTATGGTGCTCGATGGGTGCACTCCAAGGTGATAAAGATTCAAAAGATTTGATCTCCTTTTTCAAGTAAAAATATAGCCATGGTGACAGAAACATACTCTATTAATCACAATACAGAGTGAAAAGTGCTATAAGAGAAGCACAGAGAATAGTGATCAATTCTGCCTAGTGGTTTTTTCCAGGAAAAAGTCTCAGACATGGCAATAGCTATGCTGGGTGTTGTGAACATTTCACCAGTGGAGAAGACAGAATGCTGTCTGATGGGAAGCATTAATCAGATAGAAAACCTACTATATTGAAAGGAAAATACACTGAGTAGGGTAAGAAACATCATGTGCATTGGGTTGAAGGGTCTGTGAAGTTACGGCAATTTTATGTGTTTGAAAATGTTTTCTATTTTAATAGAAATAGAATCCATTATTAGATATAAGCACAAGATGTCTTAGTCAGTGAAATTAGGACCCAGATTTGGAGAAAGAGACTAGGTGTTTATTTTCTTGGTATCAGAACAAAGTGGACCAAAGACACACATGGGTTATACTACATGGAGGGAAACACACAGTGGAGCCGAGAGCATGTAATCACCAAGCTGTGGGTACAGGGTTCCCCTCCCCAGGTTGACCCTGGAATACACTTCGAATTTTTCAACTTGTAAATTCTGACACATTACTTATTGTTACCTACAATGTAACAATGTCCCGTGGCCCACGTTACACACACAGGCTGGTGCTGCCACCCCCGCTGCTTACAGCAGCATCTTTTGTTGCTCGTGCCTTACAGATTATTGAGTACTTTGAGCATCACCAACATCAGCCACTGTCTCATCACAATACAGATGACATAGTCCAATGAGGGAGCAAAGGAGAGGAACTATTTAGACAGTACAAATAGGAGTAAGAGAAACCAACCAGAAGTTGGTGCAAAGCTTAGCGCTAGTGACAGCCCTAAGAAGGAGAAGCCTGAGCCAGTGCCGTGGGAAGTGGGCAAGACAAAGCCTGGCAAATAAGTACCCGGACCTCATGCACTTGTCTCCTTTGCCTGCATCTCTCACTGGCCATACCCAACTGGAAGCTAAAGAAAGGGAATCCACTGATGCAGAACTGAAGGTTATTGGTGCCGAGAGGGCATAGGACAGGAGCAAAAGGGTAGAGAGTGACTCTGGAAAGGCAGAGGAAAAACATCCAGCATGTTACTTCTGCTCATACTGACTGAGATAGGCCAGCAGGTTGCAACTCACAGAAGTGAACTTCCCAAGTCCAAATCGGTTTCCTAGGATTCTAGGATCCCAAACAGTGTATGATCTAGAAATCCCATTTCTAATCTTGCTTTTGCCTGGAAATAACTCATGGTCAACAGCTTTCTGAAAATCTGAGTTGCCTACTAAAACATACTAACCCTCTAGGCTACTCTATTTTGCAAATGATAGCTAAAGCTAAAAGTGGTTGTGCACCAATAGATGAATTTATTAACTGCTATTTTCAGTTAACTTTTAAAAATTGTCTTCTTTGTAAAGCAAAGCTGAATCAAAAGAAATACCAGTAATGAGGGTCTTTTTGAAGGGTAAAAAATCACACAGCAGCTTTCTATTGCAGCCAATAAAAGTAAAATGAGTAGTAGAGAGGGTTTGGACTGGGGAAGTTGCATAGGGAGAACAAAAGACATTCACAAGGTTGAACTGGGAGAACTGGGGGAATATGGCAGGAGTCAGGAATAGCTAGTTAGGGTGACTATCTAGTTAGGTGAAATTTCAATTAACCAACATCAAGATTAAAGGGAAATGTGTAGGCTTCATACACTTTCTGAAACATGAAAGAGAAATTCTCCCTGTCAGCAAGTTTATTCTTTTGACTATTCACCAAAAGCCAACACTAAGAAAACTAAGTTTTCCATGACTTTTCAGTGGTACAATTTAACAGAATTGCAAAAGCTAAGCAAGTGATATTTGGGCATCTCTCAGGAAAACCCTGCATCTTTTGAGTGCTGTAAGACCAGAGAAGTCAACCCCATAGAAAATAACCCAAAGACGTTTCACAACATTCTAAGTAGGAAGTATGAGTACGAATATCAGCAAATCTCAACTGCTTTGATCATCATTAGTTATAAGGTGAGGAAGAAACGAAAACACATCTGAGTATTAATTTTTAGTCAGATGCAAAGAAATGAAGGGCAAAACAAAAATACTGTTGAAGTTGCGTAGGTAACAAATATATTCAATGTTTTGCTCATTTATTTTTCATGACTACCTTATAGCACTCAATGTATCATCAAGGTACTTAGATATAGGCAGGAGAAATAAACTCTGGCTACTTAAAGCACAGCCTAAAATCACGAAACCGTTATCAGAGTGTAGGCCCAGAACAGAGAGCTGTGCAGGAGTTTCCAGGTAACCTGAAGGAATGGGGCATGAGAACAGATGAGTGAGAGTGCTGTAGCTGGCAGTGGGAAGCAGCTATAGCACAGGAGCCACCAGAGCCACTTCAGCCATCCCTGCTCTTTGTCCTCTGTGCCAGCACTGGGCTCTGTTAGATCTCTAACATGAACACTAAAAAAAAAAAAAAAAAATGCAAACATGGAAAGAGACTGTCATTTATATCCTAACAGTAAAAAGATTTCAGATTACCTACAAGGTCAGAGATGCTTTTATGGCCATGAGTATGCTGAGGATGCAATGCAAACAAATCAGCTGCAATCCAGTCTTTGCTGGCTGCATCTTGAGTGAAGAAGTAGGAGTCAGAGGAAACCACCTCAGATGTAAGTAAAGGGAAAATAGCTAAAATTTTGACTAGTATTTTTTCAACTTGCTAGTCAGCTGTTTTATTTCTTTTTATTTCAGATTAATATGAGGGCACAAATGATTGGGTTCCATTATTTTTTTTCTAAGATAACGTTCTAGTTGTAGTTAAGCCCTTCATCCAGGGGGCATGCTGGACATCCTTACCTTGTGCACATTAGGAGAACTTGTCAACCACCCTCCCGCTTCCCCGGGCCCCTTTACCTCCTCGCCCCTCATTAGAATATACTTGAGTTTTTCTTTCTTGTGGACGTGTAGTTGTTTATATATTGAATTCTTATTAGTATTGAGTACATTGGATACTTGCTTTTCCATTCCCATGGTATTTTGTGAGAAGAATGTGCTTCAGCTCCATCCAGGTAAGTACAAAACATGTGAAGTCTCTATCCTTTTTATGGCTGAATAGTACTCCACGGTATACATATACCAAAGTTCGTTAATCCACCCACAAGTTGATGGGTCCTTGGGTTGCTTCCACATTCTGGTCACTTGAGCTGTAATAGAGGGCTGATATCTAGAATCTACAGGGAACTCAAATTAATGGACAAGAAAAGAGCAAACAACCCCATTTATAAGTGGGCAAGAGACTTGAATAGAAACTTCTCTGAAGAAGACAAATGAATGGTCAGTAAATATACAAAAAAAATGTTCATTGTCCCTAACCATCAGAGAAATAAAAATTTTTAAACATCAGGGTTGGAATGAGACTTTACAATCCATCGCAAGATGACAGAGAGTCCTCACCTCGCTGTTTCCTCTGACCCAGGCCTTAGTCTGGGGCTCAGGAGGAAGAGAGGAAAGAGATGAGGAGGTGAGACCTGCCTCACCGGAGGCTTAGGGGTGCAGGCCCTGCAGAAGGCTGGGGGCAGGGCAGGGAGGAGAACTGGAGAAACGTCCTCCAGGCCCTGCATTCAGTAATGCTGGAATGGAAAAAGGGATATTATAGATCCAAGAGACAGTAAAAGGATAACAATGGAATACCATTAACAACTTTATGCAAATAAATATGACAACTTAGACAAAATGAGTAATTTTTTTAAAATAAAGCTTGTATAAACTGACATAAGAAATAGAAAAACTAAACAGCACTATATCTATTAAACAAAAGGTATTCATCATTCAAAAATGTTCTATAGGACGTCCATCCCTGACCATGATAGAGTAACAGAGGCCAATCCTCACCCATCCCCAGAAGAATGGACGGCAGAGGGTGGAATAATTCCTACAGGTTACACAGGTTGGGAATCTTCGTGTTCTCACCCTCGTGGAAAGATCCCACGGTTCACGGAGGATCGGGTAGATTCTCAGCATCTTCCTACAAGTGGAATTGAATAAGCATTAGACTAAAGGGTCCTCTGGACCCTCACTAACATAAAATAAAAGCAGGTTTCAAAAAGTCAAACTGTTCCCAAAGATCATAACTGCATTCCAGAGGAGAAGGAAACATTTTTACAGAATTGCAACAAAATCTTGCACCCTACAACAAAAAATTCACAGTGTCTGGCATTCAGTCCAAAATTATCATCGATACATACATAAAGAGGTACGTAGCTGCCTGAGCTCACCAACAGTGAGGAGGATGCTGGAACCTGGCTGGGAGGTCCGGCCAGGGACCACGGTCCCGTCCCACCCACTCACCCCACCCCTACCCCTCACCATCCTGCCGCTCCCGGGCAGCTCCCCACTGTCCAGCTGCTCCCAGCAGCGGATGGGACTCGCCACCCCACAACCACAGGCGCACCGGGTGTAGTCGCCCGGCACGGCCCCGCAGCCCCAGAGACCTCTGTCTAGAGCGCTGGGCGCCAAGCGGCTGCAGTGGCTGCTCCACCACAGTGGGGCACCGGCCACCACCTCCAAGTGCTCCTCGACTGCTCGCGACATACACGTGGTCTCTGGCAACAGGCCCTGCAGCTCTCTTGAGTGGCTTGGGACATACCGAGCTGCTTCCGCGTGGCCAGCCGGTTCCTCGGGGCCAAGAGCCACCAAGCAAGCTGGATGGCTGCCCTTCTTCATAGATGGGTTCAGTTGCAGGGAGCAACTCCTTCCCAGCAACCACAACGCCTACTACTAGTATCCTGGCGTGTCCATCACCCTGAGAAAGAACGAGAGACTGAGAACCGAGTGTCACCCCCACGCCGGGCCTTCCTACCAGGCTCTAACCCTCCAGAGGAGCCCACCTCGGCCTCGGGAAAACCGTGGGCCCGGAGCGGCAAGGGCCACCTTGCTTCACTTTCCTCAGGTGGATAACTTAATGCAAGAGAAAAAAGGAAAAGAAAGAAGTGCTCGGGAATACAAGGGCTGAGTCATCCGACATGAGATCACACTATGTTGTCCTGGCTGGACTGAAACTCCTGGACTCAAGGGATCCCCCAGCTCAGCCTCCCAAGTAGCCAGGACCACAGCGGATTAATTGACATTAGAGGCAGCATGGATGGAATGTTGCTGGAGTTCATGGGTCTTGCAGCTGTAAGAGCCCTGGGGTGCTAAGAGTGGGGACGCTCTGCAATTAATGCAGGTATTTAAAACTCTCAAGGGGCGCCATGCACAGGAAGCACTGCCAGTAGATTCTAGATCGAAACAGCAACGGCACTGCCAGCTTCACGTGCAGGATTCCAGAAAGACTTCTGGACTGCTCTCAGGCACGATGGTCTCTGCCCTACAGAAGAGGAAGGTGGACCAGGAGAACATTTCCCAGGATCTGCTCTGAAACTGGATCACCCACAGAGCCCTTCATGAAAATGGCCTAAGAGCAAAGCAAGTGACAAAGACTTTGTGATTGTCCACAGGCCTAAATTAGAGAGCACTCCAGGCATTTCATGGGGATCCCTACTGGAGAAGCTGCTTTTGGTCATCTCTTCCTTACTGTGCCTCCCTAAGCTGCTGAAAGTCTCCAGTGTCTACAAAAGGTGGTATCCTCTGGTATTTGATGAGTTTCTAAGATACCTTAGACTCCACACATAAAAGTCTGCACCAGATATGATTTGTCAGTTGCTGTCTCTAGGGGCAGTTGATTCTGCTGTCCATGATTATTCAAGGACCAACCAGGTATGGAACATTTCAGTCCTTTTTGTTCACAGCACATGGAGCTGTTGAGTTCAGTGTCTGCCCTTCAAAGCATCCTCTCTCTGTGCTCCAAGCTGCAGAATCTTGAAATTCTGGAAGGCCTGCAGCTTTTGGGTCCTGTTGTGCATAACACAAATTTAGTGTGACTGAACATTTTTGTTTGTTCTAGATTCTCTGAATGTGCCCTGAGACTTTGCTAAGTTCCAGAAAACATGACCTGAACCTCTTGTGGTATTTTGACTTCACGGAAAAGCCTGTACACTTGGCAACTGAAAGAACCTCCAGAAACCACATGACTCTATTTTAGTTAGCAGATCCCCCAGTCTCGTCCACCTAGACATCAGTGATAGTGTCATGCAAAAGAATGACTGTTTTCAGGAATTTTACCAACTCAAATACCTCTAACATCAATCATCAGTAAATACTATTGTAGTGAAAGCTTTATTTGAACTTCTTTAACTTGGGAAAATTCCCACACTAAAAACACTGATGGTACCCTTCAGTTCTTAGAGGAAGCCCTTCCTCATCTACAGATAAATTGCTCTTATTTCACCACCATAGCCCGGGCAAAAAGAAGATATCAGGGCATTGAAATCCAGCTGACACTACAAAAGCCCTATTGTTGTCTATGAAGTATTTATTGTAGAATTGTGTCTCCCTTTTTTTTTTTTTTTGAACAGGAGAAATATGCAGGAAACCCAAATTCTGGAACACTCATCTAGTTTTATATTTGGTTTTCCCTTGGCCTTCATTGGGCAAGAATAAGAGGGAACCATCAGAGAGGAAAAACTATGAAGAGTTACTTTCTTGAAATGACTATAAAAGCTTCTGTCTCCTTTTAGTTCTTTAAGGTATCTGCCTGCTTCTTTCCATGGAGGCTGTGTGGGTGTTTAGTCCCACCAATGATATACGAGTGTTCCTTTCCCTCCACATCCAGGCCAGCCCTTGGTGTTTTGGGACTTTTTCATAAAAGCCATTCTCACTGGAGTTAGTCGATGTCTAGTTGCAGTTTTGATTTGCCTTTCCCTAATGATTAGAGATGTCGAGCATTTTTTTCAGTGTTTGTTGGTCATTAGACTCTCTTCCTTTGAAGAATTTCTCTTCTTTTCTTTTGTCTGCTTTTTAAATGGAGTTGTTTGATTTTTCCTTGCTGATTTCCTTGAGCTCTTTGTGGATTCTGGTTGTAAGCCTTTTGTCAGATGTGTAGCATGAGGGTGTTTTCTCCCATTCTGTGAGTTGTCTGTTTGCTAGTTGATTGTGTCCTTGGCTGGGCAGAGCTAAAAGTAGACCTACTATTTCATCCTTCAATTCTATAACTAAGTATTTACTAAAAGGAGAAAAGGATACTTTATTATATAGAAGTTTACACTTGAATGTTTGTAATAGCACAATTCACAATTGCAAGGACATGGAAGCAATGCAAATGACCATCAATATATAAGTGGAGTAATAAAATGTGATATTAGTATGCCATGGAGTACTACTGAGCCATAAAAAGGTGATCTATTACCTTTTGTAACAAACTGGATGGACCTGAAGACCATTCTTCTAAGTGAAGTATTGCAAAAATGAAAAACAAATACCACGTGTACTCAATACTAAATTGGAACTAGTTGATCAACACTTGCATGCACATATGGAAATAAAACTCAATGGAAAATAAAAACAGGTGGGAGTGAGGAGAAGGGAGTAGGTTAATTCAACCTAACAGGCATAATGCACACATTCTAGGTGACCAGCACACTTACAACTTTGACCTAAAATGTACAAAGCAAAAATATGTAACTAAAATGTGTGTACCCCTATAATATTTTGAAATTTTAAAAAAAGCTTTTTTCACTGCTATGTTATTAAGAGTCAAAGTTTTAGGCCTTATAAAATTTTAGGAGAGTGAGCCTATAATTTCAAGATAGTGTAAAGAACAAAATTCAAGCCACCACTTCCAAGTGCCCTTCTTATTAAGTATATTCAGAATCAAGCTTCAAAATTACAACTGGAAAACAAAAAATTTTAAATAAACAAATATTTAAAAATTAACTGGGCATTGTGGTGTGGACCTGCAGTCCCAGGTACTTGGGAGACTGAGGAGGGAGGATCATTTCAGCCCAGCCATCTGAGTTTGCAGTGAGTCATGAATGTGCCACTGCAATCCAGCCTAGGCAACAGAGGAATATTGAGTGTCCAAAAAACAAACAAATAAAAATTAGAATATTTTGAAAAACACACAAAGAAAAAGAGCAAAGAAATAAAGAGATCATTGACTTATGAAACAAAATCAGCTGACCTAATAACCTTGTAACTGAAGTCTTATAAAATGAGATGAGAAATATATTTTTAAATCAATAGCTACACATTCTCCAAATAAGTTGAAAACTATAAACATGTCCAAGACCTTCAATGAACCCCAAAGCAATAGACATAAAGAAATACATAACTATATACATCATAATTAAATTGCTGAAAACTGGTGATAAAGAGATGATTTTAAAAGCACTGGTCAGGAAGGGGGAGAAATATTATGTATAGAGAAACAAAGAATTAAAAACATGCTTCTCAATAGAAACCATTCAATCCATTAAAAAAAAAAGTGCAGCATCATTAAAATAATGAAAGAAAGCTGTCAACCTACAATTCTATACCTGATAACACTATCTTACAAAAATGAAGATGAAGAACAGAGGGCAAGATGGTCGACTGAAACCAGCTTTTGGCAGAGGCTGCTGTCCAGAGGGAGAAATAATGGCCAGAAATAAACCAATAAAGTGGAAGATCAGGAGCTGAGTTGAGAGAGATGGATAGGTTCTCATCACCCCTGTTGCAACAAGCTGGGACTTCAAGGAAACAGATTTCAGGTACAAAACCCATCCCAAAGAGGACAGGAATCCTTCCTCCCCTCCCAGAGAAGCTTGAGGTGAATAGAGAACAGAGGACCTTTCCTTTCATCAAAGGGGAGAGAACACTGAAGGGCGGGACTCCCTCCACAGAAAGATACTGCTACAAGCCCAGGCAGTGTCTTGCCTGGGCCAAAAGTTGATCTAATATTCTCTCCACCTCCCTGAACTTCCAATCCACCCCTCCACCCTCTCCCGGCAATCTGGAAGACTACCCCCTGCAAAATCCTTAGCATTTGGCAAACTTATGCTAGGGCAAGGCACCTAATGAGCTGTGGGGCAGTTGCACTGAAATTATAACTTTAATAGAGGCGAGAGTCACAAGGGGAGAGAGATTTGCCCAATGTTGGAAAGAACATAGCTTGGAACCCACACTATAGACCAACAAGGACTGCAACCCACTGGCTCCCCACGTGGCAGCTAGACTCCCCACCCGGCTCCTGTAACACAGGCCCAGGCCAGAGACTCCTGCCCAGTTCCTGTGACCCATGGGGCCCTTGGCCAGAGACTCTGCCCTCCAGCTCCCCTACCTGGCTCCTGCTACCCCACAGCCTGGGGCCAGTGACTCCTGCCTGGCTCCTGCGACCTAAGTGGCAACTCAACCCTTTGGCTCCCCATCCAGCTCCTGAGACCTGTGGCCTATGGCTGGCAACTTCACCCTGCAGCTATCTGCCTGGCTCCTGAGGCCAGCGACTCCTGCCCAGCTCCTATGACCACAAAGCTCCCGAGGCCGGGCGCTCTGCCCTCGGGTTCCCCTCCTGGTTCCTGCAGCACAAAGCCAGGAGTCAGAGGCTCTGCCCCTTCAGTTCCCCACCCGGCTCCTTGCCGCCAGTGGCAAAGCCTTCCAGCTCCCCTCCAACTCCCTACCAGCTCCTGCAACCTGCACACAGCAGTACCCCAGACCAGTGGCACCAACCTGGACAGTGGCAGTGCTGCCCTTGACAGTGGTGGCAACTCCCACTGGGATCAAATTGAGTTGCCAGTGGTTCCCCCACTGCCTAGATGCTTAAGACCTTTTGAACTTTCCCATCTGATCAGTGTTTGTGCTGACCAGGACAATTGGTTTGGACCTATTGACCTGGGCTAATCACTGGGGATGCACCAAAGTTGTACCCTGGTTGTGTTGTTGTGGGAGTATGGGATTCTACACTTCCAGTTGTCACCTGTCAGGGGACAGGCTGTCTTAGTTGCTTATGTATCTCCAAAGCTGAGATATCAGCCCAAAGCCACTGATTCACTAGGATTGGACAGAGACTAGCTGAATACCAGTCAGCGCCATCTACCCCACCACACCAAGCAGATCCACAGAGTTTCAGGCTTTAGTTCTGAATGGGACCTTTTATAAAGCTCTAAGGGAAAAGCTGCACTCACCAATCCCAGTTCTTTAGTAAAGGGCTGGTTATTACAACTCCAGAAGCCCTCAATTCAATTTCACCTTGCCAGCTTCTCTAGCCTAACATGAAAAATAATCATTGGGTGGAATCAGCAGAAAAACTCTGGTAACATGAATAATTAGAGTAGAACAACTCCCCAAAGAATAAGAAAGGAGACACAACAGAATATCCCATTCATAAACAAATGGCTGACATGTCAGAAATCGAATTCAAAATTTGGATTACAAATAAGATCAACAGAATGGAGGTAAAGATGCAATTAGAAATTCAAGGAGCAATTCAAAAGTTACTTCAAGAATTCAATGAATTCAAAGACAAAATCACCAAAGATTTTGACACATTGAGGCAAGAACTTGCAGTCCTCAAAGATCTGACAAATACAGTAGAATCTCTCACTAACAGAATGAAGCAGGCTAAAGAAAGATCTCTGACACTGAAGACAAAGTTTATTGAACCCTGCCAAACACTCAAAAAGGAAGAGAAGTGGAGAGCAAAAATGAATCATTCCCTGAGTAGTCTTTTGGACTACTCCAAAAGAACAAACATTCACCTCATAGGAATCCCTGAAGGAGAAGGGGATGGTCCGAAAGGCACAGATACTCTACTCCAAGAGATAATTGAGGAAAACTTCCCAAGCATGGCAGGAGATACTGAAATTCAGATAGCAGACAGTTTCAGAACCCCAGGATGACTCAACCCAAACAAAGCATCTTCTAGATACATTGTAATTAACTTCACCAAAATTAATATGAAGGAGAAAATCCTGCAAGCAGCCAGACATAAGAAAATCATAACCTACAAGGGGAAGAATATTGGAATGATGTAGATCTCTCTGCTGAAACTTTTCAAGCCAGAAGAGGATGGTCATTGACTTTTAATCTCCTAAAACAAAACAACTTTCAGCCCAGGATCCAGTATCCAGCTAAATTGAGGTTCATTTATAACAGAGAAGATAAATGCATTAATGACATACACACATGGAAGAAATTTCCCATAAACAAACCAGTTCTCCAGGATATCAGCTCTTCTGAGACTCCTCCTCCATAATTATCAGCACATCACTCTACCACCAAAGTAAACTCACTCTGAAATTCTTAACCAAAACCCAATTTCTGCAGTGGTGAAAAGATTCGAAATGTCCACCAGACTTTCAAAAAACTTGGCATCCAAAATACTACCAGGTTTATCAATACTCTCACTTAACATGAATGGCTTAAACTGTCCTCTTAAGAGGCACAGGTTGGCTGACTGGATACAAAAAATCAGGCCAGTTATCTGATGAATACAAGAATCTCATCTTATCTTAAAGGATAAATATAGACCCAGGGTGAAGGGATGGGCATATGTAATCCAGGCAAAGAGAAATCAGAAAAAAGCAGGGGTGGCAATTTTATTTGCAGATACACTAGCTTTAAACCAACAAAAGTAAGGAAATAAAAGGATGATCACTTCATATTTGTTAAGAGAAACACTCAGTATGATGAGATATCAATTATTAACATTTATGCACCCAAGCGGAATGCTGCTCAATTTGTAAGGGAGACCCTAACAGACATGAGTAATTTAGTATCTTCAAGCACTATCATAGTTAGAGATTTTAACACCCCTTTGGCAGTGTTGCATAGATCATCCAATAAGAAACTGAGCAAAGAAATTTTGGACTTAAACATCAACATATGACAATAGAATTTAATAGACATCTACAGGACATTTCATCCTAACATTTCATCCTACACATTCTTCTCAGCAGCCCATGGCACATCCTCCAAAATTGATCACATCTTAGGTCATGAGTCTAACCTCAGCAAATTTAAACCTATAGAAATTATTCCTTGTATTTTCTTGGATCATCACACAATAAAAGTGGAACTCACCAATAACAGGTATCTGCATACTCATCCAAAGACAAGGAAACTAAATAACCTTATGCTGAATGATAGTTGAGTCATAGATGAGATTAAGAAGGAAATTTCTGGGGGAGGAGCCAAGATGGTGGTCAGTAGCCAGCTTTCTGCAGAGGCTCCCATCCAGAGGAAGAGTTAAAGGACAAAAATTTAGCAAGAAAGCCGATGGTTTGCATCTGAGCCAAAAGAGGTTGAAGAATGCACATCAACCCTGCTGGGGACACCTGTGACCTCAAGGATACAAACAAAAGAACACATCGCCAAGTGGACAGGAGTCCCCTCCCCCAAGAGAATGGCTCGCAGTATACTCGATACTTCCATACAAACAAGTGAGCAGAGTTCAGATGTCCTCCCACTCTACCCCACAGGAGAAACCCTCTAAAAATCAGACCTCCTTTCCCTACTAGGGTGCCATGACACTCTCCTGCCAGGCATAAAACTGTATAAAACTGTATATATTCTCTACCTGCAAGTTTAAACTCCCAGCACTCCCCTCCACTCTCACCCCGAAGTCTGGAGGTTTGTCCCCCACAGAGTCCAGATTCTTGGATATTTTCTTGTGGGTTGTAGACAGGGTGTGGACTGATGCTGATCTGTGTTGATTTTCTGGCTCAGGAGTGGTGAGAGGAAAGTGAGCCGACAGGAGACCGAGCTGGTGAGGCAGTCCCCTGAGGGACAGAGCTGTAGCTGCAGTGGCGGGAACAATGGCAGTGGGGCTCGCACCCTTGGGGATGTTTTTAGGAGACACTTCCCAGTCTCCAGTCGGGCAGGGAAATCCGGGTGGCTTCTCCGGTGGCAGCCACCAGCAGAGTGATCCTGCGGCAGAGGCACAGGACACGGGAGTGAAGGG
>CAUYON010082607.1:0-15893 GCA_963573935.1 Arctocebus calabarensis
TTTTTTTTTGAGACAGAGCCTCAAGCTGTCACCCTGGATAGAGTGCTGTGGTATCACAGCTCACAGCAACCTCCAATTCCTGGGCTCAAGCGAGTCTCCAGCCTCTGCCTCCCAAGTAGCTGGGACTACAGGCACCCACCACAACACCCGGCCATTTTCTGGTTGCCATTGTTGTTTGGCGGGTCCGGGCTGGATTCGAACCTGCCAGCTCAGGTGTACATGGCTGGCGCCTTAGCCTGTTGAGCCACAGGCTCCGAGCCTTCTCTTATATCCTTTTGGTTCGTTTCCCCTGGAATGCTGATTGTGGCTATAGGCAGATATTTGTAGTTGAGAGAGCAGATGTCAGAGAAAATGGAAATAGGAGCGAGCCTGCGTGGAAACAACTGTTGTGGCTTCTTCTGGCAAAAGAGAGTGGGCTCACAGAGGTCCGGTTAATTTGTGAGAACCAGGCACTTTCCTCAGGAATTAATGCTCTCATCTGAAGGGAATCAAGAGTCTTTTATTGGAAATAATGGGTTGTGCTTAAATCAAACTTCTGCTTGACTTAAATACCATGAATTCTAGGATGTTTAGGTTAGTGGACTTTTTTGTTTTTTCTTCATCTTTTTTTTCCTCTTTTCTTTCTTTCTTTTTTTTTGAGCAAAGGCCTATTTGTAAGATGACTGCGAAAGATAGATGTTCATTGCCCCTAAAAGGAAATGGGGACAAAAATATGGCAGCTACAAAAGATGCTCAGAGCCCAGCAAAAAGAACCTCAGAAGATGCTGAAAGGAAACGTTTCAGTTAGCAAAGCAGCTGAGGCGACCCCGGTGCTGTTTCAACGGTTGGACGCTGGAAAAGGGAATAGGGAAAGATTGCAGCGAGCGAGGAGGCGTCCAGCCCAGACCCAGAAACTGTGAGCAGAGAGATGTGAAAGGGGCTGAAAATAAATGAAAAGTGAAAAATTGCTTTATGAATAAACCGTTAAAAAATAGTGAGTGAGAAAGCAATTGTGCTTCCAGTTATTACTGAATCACGAGCCGGTGGCAGCCGGAGGCCACCCGAGCAGGGCCTGCGCGCCCACCCCGCGCGGCAGCAGTTGGTGGCGGCGGTTCCTGTGGGCGGACGCTGCTCGCTACTTGAGTGTGTTCAGTTTCACTGTGATTACCTCCAGCCCGGGGGCCATTTTACCGCCCTGAACACACAAAAACTGCCTGGGTCGTCTCTGCAACCTGCTGACACTACAAGGCCGGTGATATCACACGACCCAGGACAAACCACGGGGGGAGAAAGGACAGCCGCCCGCCTCTGCCTTTATCTGAAAACCCAGTGCTCTTTGTCGTTCCTGGTGGTGTGTCCCCACGGGCACATGGTGGCCCTTGGAAAAGTGTCTTCTGTGCTAAGGGCCGAGCGATCACCCAGAAACACATCCGGGCCTGGGTGTAGCAGATGAGATGCCAGTCCCGCCCCCTCCCTCCGCCCTCTGCGTGCGGGGAAGTGGACTGGTTGCACCGGTGTGGCCCTGCCCGCCCGGCCTCCAGGAAGAGGATGCGAGTGCAAAGCTCGGGCACCCTCCAGAAGGCAGGTCCAGCTCCCCGTACGATGGCTGGTACCAAATGGCGCAGGCCAGTTCCAAAGCTTGAGGCTGGCTCTCCTCTTTCCACTTGCAGAAGCCACCTCTCTATCAGGACCGCCTGTGGGCAGTGGGGTTTTCATTACCTGCTTAACAAAAAGGAGGCGGGAACTGGGTGGTCACAACTCCGAGACAATTTGTGCGAATGCTTTCCTGCACTCCCCGGGTAAGCAATCCCCTCCCTGGCATACCGCCATCTCTGTGACAGACTCAGGGAGGCAGGTAGCCCTCCACTGCTCGGGGCCTGGGGAGGCCAGTCCAGGGGGCCCTGACCAGGATGACCCCTGCAGCAGCCGACCATGCACACAACTGGGTGGGTAATCAAAGAATAAAGCGCGATTCTCACAAATGGCTCCAAATGTAATAACCAGGGTAAGACACCTGGCCAGAGGTGTCTCAGAGCCCCACACAGGCTGACCATCTGCTCTTGCTCTTGTTGCAGGACGGACTGGGCTAGTGCTGACGGGAGGGTTTAAAGGCACATGACTTCCTCCTTGAGCTTTTCCATGAAGGAGGTAGATAGGGTTGAACTTTCCCCTTCCCAGAAAAAGGAGCATCAAAGATTGGAAGGTCAAGGGGTCTGCCCAAGCCCCCTAACAAGTTTGTGCTGGAACTGGGAACCGAATGCCAGCTCCCTGACCCTGGACAGATTAGACAGTGCCCCTATGGCCAAGCTGGGCAGGACCCAAAGGAGTCACAGGTATAGTTTGTACCTAAGGAAGGCTTGCCAAAGCGACAGGGTTTTATAGCATTAAATTACTGTCTTGTGCCTCGTCAGGAACTTGACTAGCTCTACAGATGTTTCAGTAAGGAAGGAAGGGAACGGAATCTCAGAAAACTATGGCCTACTGCGTCCCACCATTATTCTGAATCCATCTCACTTCTAACTTCATACAAGCATTCAGGTCTCAGAAGCTAGCTCTTTCCACAAACCCCTTTCACCAAAGGACTTCCCTCTCTCTAGGGGTGGCCAGCCCTCCTGCAAAGTGCCAGAGTAAGATGGCATTTCCTGTGTGTTAGCACAAGTGTGGGTGTCAGCCTGCTGAAGGCAATTCTACACCAAGTATCAGCCTCTCATCAACAGCGCCCCAAAGAGGAAACTGAGGCACAGAGCCGACTCCACCCCATTGGAGCATGTTTCAGAGACCTGACTCGTGCAGCTAAGGGCCACAGTGATCCCCATGCAGAAGCCACCAACCAGTTGCACAAATTCAGAGGCTATTTTGGATAAGCTGGCTTTAAAGTTCATTCCACTTCAGAGCATGAAAGTCATGTGTTTTCTACAAAGAAAAGGAGATATATAAATGGACATATTTTATGTTGCAAGTGCACATTAAAAAAAATATGTTGTTTCTAAATGTAAGGAGGTATGTTCTCTGTTTTAAATATTATCCAAATATAGTTAACCCATGTACCTGGAGGGAGAGATGAAAGTTGAGAAAGAGCAGTCCATTCTACCTTTTTGTTCCCAGGCGATGTAATCCCAAAAGGCACGATTCCTCTAAGAATTATTTGAAGGCTTTCAGTGTGCCCACCTGTTATACAGCTTTTGCAACCAACAGAAACCCTGGAAGATTTATAGTCAGATTACTTCAAATTGGTCGTTTTTGTCTCCTCTAGTTTTGACCTGCACGTGGATTCCAGACCGAAAATTACATTATCCAAAGCAAACCATTCAGCTCATCTTCGATAGATTACAGCTGTTTCAACCCTTCCTCCAACTTAAATATAATAGCATAATATATTATTGCTCATCTATAGCCTGAAGAATTATATGCGCTTAAAAGGACTGCCTGAAAAGAAAGAAAAAGGCAGAAGGAAGGAATCTCTAAAACTAGCTATACATATAACTTAAAAACGAAAGAAGTGTCTTTTAAATTCAGGTCTGACTGTTGTTCACATCAGAGAGATGAGCGTTTGAAAGTGGTAGGATGAAAATGAACATTTGCTAGCAAGGACTCTCAACTCCATTTCTGAGTTCTGCTCAGGGCCACTGTGCACTTGGACTTTTCCAAAAGAAAGGCACATATCCCTGAAAAATTTAAAAAAAAGGCAGGGTAAAGTCCATGCTGAAGGTTCACAGACTTCCTTCCGTACTTGGGTTTTTCTCCCTTCTAAGAGCTGTTTGAAAGTTTTTCTTGTGCTTCTAACTGAGCAGAAACCACATCACGTCTTTTGTCATCATCTTTGCTCACCACTGGAGACCCTGGTGGTTAAAGAGGGAAAGTCCCTTTCAATGGTGCCTGTAGGGGTAGAGGGTGTTAGGGGCCAGGAGAAGGTAGGGGTGAGGGGGAGAAGAGAGATCATTAAGCCTTCTCTCTGGCCTAGACAATGTTCCCACTCTCCTGGACTCACTCATCCTCAGAGCAGCAAAGTGTCTCGTTTTGGTAGTCCCCTGATTATCTCGAAGGGATGGCGGAATGGGGTGATGGTGGAATGGACCATTAAACAAAGGGGAAAAACAACATTCACTTCAATAGCTTCGTGGTTCTGGGAAGCCCAAACAGTGGCCACAATGAGCTCTGTGTAGCCTGAGAATGGCTTATACCTGCTTCATTAGCACAGAAATTACCTGATCATGGATTGTAAATATAAAGTATGAAGACAGCTAAGGATTTTGAGCTACATAGAGCAGACTATGTAGTGATTTTTTTTTCTTGTTTTATTGAAGTAGAAATAAAAAATGTAGCATCTTAACCATTTTCAAGCATACTGGACAGTGCTACAGGTCTCTAAAGCTTTTTCATCTTACAAAACTAAAACTCTACCCCTATTAAACAACAGTTTCCTATTGCCCTTCCACCTCAGCTCCTGTGTAGTGACATTTCTTGATCTTGCTACTAATCATGAGCGCTTTTCTTCAGTTAAGTCTATAGACTTGATTTCCATACCAAGGCCTGGTTTAAGTTCACACCCTAGCCGACCTGCTTGGGGAGCAATTCAGGTTCACTCTGTTATGAATATTCATCACTCACTGTGGATCATGGTCTCAAATGCATGTCCTCAGCACTCCAGCTGGGCCTCAGCAGTTTATGAAGGTGTTATTTGTACACACCAAACGAGTCAGGAATGAAAATAGCAATCAAGGCCTTAAATGTTTACGAGCCTCTTGGGCTGTTGCACATGTAATTTAGAGCTGCCATATTGTCTCCTCCTTTCTCTCAGGGGAATGGAATGTCCTCGCCAGCAACTTGGTGGCTGTAGGAGCGTGGGGAGGAGAAGTACCCTTGCCTTTTTTCCTAGTCAAGGCTCAGGTGAAGTCCTCTTTGGTAACAAGTTGTTTGGGCTCTGTTGCCCCACAACACTTCCTCGTACAGGTGGCTACCAACCAAATCTTCCCTGTAGGTTGTCCTTAGAGCCAGAGCAGGAGGCAGGTGAGTACTCTCACCCAATCAGCACAATCAATTTGTCATTCCCTCAAAATAGAGTGGTTTCTCCAGTCTGTCCAGGTCGGTGGCGATGGAGAGGAAGGCTGGCTGCCTTTGAGCAAGGCCACATTCCTGAGGGAGTGGTTCCTCCACATTCACCGCACACTCTGGGCATGTTGTGCCTCGTGCCTGCAGCCACCCTTGAAGTATTGTTGTTACACAACAGTCATGAACTCTGGAATGTCCCTGGTCATTTACAGCGTGACTGTGTCATTCTGTAAATGACACTGTCAAGCTTCAAGGTCCTGAACGAAGTCGGCTTGTTTTTCAATAGACCAGAGACCAGCCCAAAACAAAGCTTCCAGGCTTTTACCATGTCTTCTTACTCTGAGACTCCTGAGAGAATAAAAAAGCTAGGGAAATAAAATTCAGAAACAGATGACAAATCACATTCCAATAAACCTAACAGACCCTTTAAAACACACTAAAGATTCTGACTATACTGTTTGCAGGTGAGCCTTCTGGAAACTAGCTGGGTGCTCGTAGAGTGACTTTTTGTGTTCTTTCATTCTTGCCTTGACTCTTCCTTCTTTGGTTCATTTCCCGCCTGAGATAAATGAAGAGAGCAAGAGATTAAGGTCCAAAGAACATATGATTCATGAGTCATGTCTATTTTTTCTCTATAGTATTCATTGAAAATGGCATCGTTCCAATAGAAGAAATAGAAAGTAAAAATGAACCTTAAAAAGCGCTTTTGATGTTTCTGTAATACAACAATAATTGTGAAAATAATCCTTCACATTTGATTTTGACTGTGCAAGTTACTGTGGTCTGCTATAGTCATTAGTTCATTTTATCCTCACAAATAGTCTCTGAGGTAAATTTGTTATCCTCATTTTACCAGCAAACACAGCCCCTGAGAGCTTAAAAAAGTGAGATAATGCAGGAAAAAATCTTAATCCAATAGTCATGGAAAGTATTCCACAAACATCGCTTAGCTTCACACAACGGGTAACTAGGATCACGACTGCAACCTCCCTATACTAGGGTCACTGTTTTCTCCACCTCGGCAGAGGAGCCTTAGTCCACAAAATCACAGATCCTTAAAGAAAGACGAGTTTTAAGCAGATTCTGAAACCTCCTCCTTACTACGCACTGGCTGTCGAATTTCAGGGTTTGTGGCAGATGCACTAAATGTAATTCACACGGTCTTGGGTTCTTTTGACCATTTCTCCCAAGCAAAAAAATGTTTAGAAAATCCTTCCTCCTGTCCCTCTTGTTTTTAAATGTTTTCCTCAGACAGGTTCAATCCAATGCATGAATCCTGAGATTCTTAAGTTTAGTTTTGCATCTTAAGTTGTGGGTGTGTCATCATAATAATGAAAGGTAAGTCCAGCATCCGTATTAATTCATCCAATGAACATGGGTTGCCTGCCTCTTGTACTTTAAATATGGTTGGCCTGGCAGTGAGTGTCAGGTATGAACAAAGCCAGGACCATGACCTCAAAGAATTACTTACCTCGGGAAGGAAAGAACAATGGGCAATTTGATTAACGTTGCTGGCCTCTTTTTAATAAAAATTAGTTTTATTAATATAAGAGAGATCAAATGGAATTAGAAATACTAATACCCAACTTTCATTTTGTAGCATTTGTTAGATAATTAGACAGGTGTTTGGTTATCACTTGCTTATTTACACCCTTGGTTCAAAAACATTATTTAAGTCAGAACAGTGTATATTCTGACTACATTTGAGTTGAGATATCTAATAGAAAATTCTACATACCAGTTGTTATATTTGTATGAACCCCCACAGGACAATTAGAGAACATAATATTGGCAAAAAACGTAGTTAAATCTGGCTATGTCCCGCAATGAAAATTTGAGTTGTTACGAATTAGTGACAGTTTAGGAGGTGTCTGGTTCCTTGAAATAGGACTACAATATCATTTCTGTGTAAATCTTTAGAAACATTAGTTTCTGAATAAGACATTAACAAATAAAGCTCCAAATCTTTTTAGAAACATGATATAAAGCACTGTCTACTGAGATGGCTTAGGTTTTGCTTTGACCACTTAGCATCTCATAAGGAAACACGAAATCATTTTAGGCCAGCTATTGTTTTCCTTCCGAAGAAAGCACTCCCGGAATGAGAGCAATACTGGGATGGGGGAAGGGTGTGTTGGTGTCGTGAAATGAAAAGAGTGCTGTCCTGGGGGGAGTGTGGGGAGTACACCTGGTTTGGCCTGCTGAGTGACTTTAGGAAGACGTGTAACCTCTCTGTATCTGTTTCCACATCTGTAAAATGCAGTAGTTAAACCAGATGACCTGTGAGTCCCTTTCTACAAACCAATGAATGTACAGTTGCTTGCTCATTTTAATAAAGGTGTATTAACATGAAAAAGTCTTGTTGAAAGATTAGCTGGGGATATGCCCTTGTAGCACTGCCTCGTATTTTACTTTTGTCATGATGCAAAGGAAAACTGGCAGTGTTGCCCTGTAGCTCTTGGCTCAGACATTTGGGAGGAATGGATGACTCAGCACGTGGCTCTCTGCCCTGTGGGTCACAGGCCTGCAGGTGCCCAAGTGGGCCTTGTTATGAGGGAGCTGCCAGCACTTTAGGGTGAGGCAGGAACTTGAAACGTGGACCATTTCAATAGCCACTCAGATTCCAGGGCACTTTACTCAAGCTTAGGAGTGTCAACCTCCATCCCTTCATCAAACTGCCACCTTGGATAATTATGCTTTTCAAATTCCACCTGCATTTCAGTGTGTGGCAGCCACACTTCCTAGTCCCTGGTGTTGTGGAGCAGGCTTGTTGTCTCCAACCCATAAAAACCTGATGACAAGGCTTTGGCCGGGCAGGCACGCTGTAGGTATAAGGGTGAAATGGGATATTCTTTCTAGACCAAATGGGTCTGCTCCTTCAGGTCACAAAAGAGAAGAAAGAGAAAGAGCCCAAAAAGTAAGCACTCCCGCCCTCTTCCCTTTCCCTTGAAGGCAGAGGAAATTAACTCAAAAAACCGTGGTCGAGTGGAGGTCTTGGAAACCTTCGAACAGGTTTATAAAAAGTAAGACAGCACTTCAGTGTATGGACAACTATTCTTGTTTGGAAGGGGTAATACATTGCGAAACTCCAAAGCTGTATTGAGATGTCGACATCATTGTTTTGAGATCAACCAATCAGACCACACATTGTGTACGACCAGGTTATGATGAGTGTTCATTAAACACCGTGATAACAACACCTTCCTTGTTTGTTAACAAAGAGGCATTCTCCTCATGTATCACCGATGACAGCTGATGTGGGACAATGAAAACCCTCTACACATTCCCTCTTTGCCTGATTTCCTCCGGAGCTGTCACACAGTCAGGCTGCATCTTCCCTCCTCCTCCTCCTTCTCTGCTTTTACCTCCCTCTGAACTGAACCAGATTCCTTCACAGGAGGGGATGTCTCCCTACTGACCAGTCCAGGCCCTTTGGGTGATGCTTCATTTTTCCAGGTCACTAGGACATTGTTTTGTGAACTGGAGTCAACATTTGCTAAATGGACTCCCAATAGCTGGAGACACCTGCGTCCCTCCCAGAGGTTCCAGAGGAGTTGTTTACTCTTCCTGCCGGGCAGGCTGATGGAGTTATCTTTTCTACGTGTGGGCAAATGTGGGGAAAATGCTCCACATTCGAAACAGTCTCAATATCTGCTTCTAATTTATTATTTTTATTTTATTTTACTTTATTTCATTGGTGTTTCCTTTACTGGTTCTCTGTGATTTTAGGGAAGTCATTTAACCTTTGAAATACCAGTTGCTTCTCTCTAAAGTATCCCCGGCACAGTTGGGAGCTTTAATTCATTCATCTAAAGGTTAGGAAACCCAAACTATGTACATAATGGCACATTTTGGATTGGGCCCCACAAGTCAGCACATTGTCTATGCCTGGTCTGTAGACAGTTATGATCTAATTGAAAAGCCAGGCATTCACTCTCAAAAATGACACTAACCACACAAGGCAGGGCATGAGAAGACAGTGTTGTCTGTACAAGGATATTCGCTACAGCATTGTTTGTTACGACAAAATTTTGGAAAACATCTAAATGTCCATTAGCAGAAGACTGGTTAAATAAATTATGATCCTCTGTATAGGGTGTCCATAAAGTTCACATGCAATTTTGCACACTGTTTTAAACTGCACATAAATTTTATGGACATCCTGTATAATGGAATATGGTACAGCTATTAAAGAAAAATGGGGTAGTTCTACAGGTACTAAAATGAAAGACCCCCAAATATAGCTTTAACAGAAAAAAATTGCAGGTGTGTAGCAGTGTATACGGTGCTACCATTTATAAAAAGAAAAAAAATAGGAATACGTATAGAATGTCTTATGAATACATTGAATATCTTTGTTTTTGTTTTTGTTTTTGTTTGAGACAGAGCCTCAAGCTGTCACCCTGGATAGAGTGCAGTGGCATCCACAGCTCACAGCAACCTCCAATTCCTGGGCTCAAGAGAGTCTCTTGCCTCCGCCTCCCAAGTAGCTGGGACTACAGGTGTCCACCACAATGCCCAACCATTTTTTGGTTGCAGCCGTCGTTGTTGTTTGGTGGGCCCAGGCTGGATTCGAACCTGCCAGTTCAGGTGTACGTGGCTGGCACCTTAGCCCATTGAGCCACAGGCGCCAAGCCGAAATGAACCTAATCTTAAGGACAAATCAAGACTCAGGGTTAAGGGATGAAAAAAAGTATTTCAAGCAAATGGAAATCCAAATAAAGAAGGGGCTGAAATCTTATTTTCAGATACAAGTGGATTTAAAGCAACTAAAGTTAAGGAAAACAATACAAGAGGATATTTCAATTTTAAATATTTATGGACCCACATTAAATGCTCCCAAATTTAGGAAACAGACCTTGATTGGTCTTAGCTGATATCCCATAACAACACAATAACCAGGGACTTTAACACCACTCTAACAGAACAGGACAGAACCTCTAAACAGAAACTAAATAAAGATACAAAGGACTTAAATGTGACCCTAGAACAAAGGAGATTAATACATATATACAGAACATACCACCCCCAAACGCAAGAATATACATTTTTCTCATCAGCCCATAGAAAATATTCCAAAATAGATCATATCCTAGGATACAAATCAAACCTCAACAAAATTAAAAGAATATAAATTATACCTTGCATATTCTCAGACCACAAGGCAAGAAAGGCAGAACTCAACTCCAACAAAAACTTTCAAGTGCACAGAAAGGCATGGAAATTCAACAAACTTATGCTCAATAATAGTTGGGTCCATGAAGAGATAAAGAAGGAAATCATTAAATTCTTCCAATACAACAACAATAAAGACACACGTTACAAAAACCTATGTGATACAGCAAAAGCCGTCTTTCTTTTTTTTAGAAACAGAGTCTCATTTTGTCACCCTCAGTAGAGTGCTATGGCATGACAGCTCACAGCAACCTCCAGCTCTTAAGCTTAGGTGATTCTCTTGCCTCAACCTCCCAAGTAGCTGGGACTATAGGAGCCTACCACAATGCCCAGCTATTTTTTTGTTGCAGTTTGGCTGGGGCTGGGTTTGAACCCACCAGTATTTGGGGCCAGCACCCTACTCACTAAGCCACAGGTGCTGCCCACAAAAGAAGTCTTAAGAGGGAATTTTATCAAATTAGATGCCTACATCGGAAAACCAGGAAGACAGCACATCAACAAACTCATGATGGAAAAGGAAAAAGAACAATTTAATACCAAACCCAGCAGAAGAAAAGAAATAAAATTAAATCAGAGATTAATGAAATTGAAAACAAAAGAATCATTCAGAAAACTGATGAAACAAAAAATTGGTTCTTCAAAAAAATACATAAAATAAAATCGACAAATCTTTGTCCAGATTAACTAGAAACAGATAAGTAAAATCTCTAATAACCTCAATCAGAAATGACAAAAGAGGAAATAATAAGATGTCGCAGAAGAAAACATCTCTTAATACTACAAGAAATTCTATGCCCAGAAATTTGACAATGTGGAGGAAATGGATCAACACCTAGGGTCACACCTTCTCTCTAGATTTAACCTAGAATAGATTTCTCGAAGCAAATAGACAACCTTCAGAATGAGAAAAGATATCTGCATATTATGAATTGGACAAAGGCTTAACAATTAGGATCTACAGAGAAATCAAATTTATCAGCAAAAAAAGAGCTAAGAACCCCATATATCATTTGGCAAGAAACATGAATAGAATCTTCTCTAAGGTAGACAGACAAATGGCCAACAAACACATGAAGAAAAGAAATCATTTTATGATAAGGACATTCGCACTAGACTGTTTATTGCAGTTCAATTTACAATCACCAAGATGTGGAAACAACCTAAATGCCCATCAACTCATGAATGGATTAACAAATTGCGGTACATGAACACCATGGAATACTCTTCAGCCATAAAAAGATGGTGACTTCACATCTTTTGTAATAACCTGGATAGAGTTGAAACATGTTCTTAGTAAAATATCCTAAGAATGGAACAGCAATTATCAGCTATACTCAATACTAATATGAAGCCAGTAGATGATCTAATGCATGCCCACATAGTAGTAAAACTCATTTCAAGTTGGGGAGAGGGGCAAAGTGGGAGGGGAAGGGAAGAGAATTGGGGTGCTCTCACTAAATAGGCAAAAGGTTGGGTTATTTGGCGCACTTTTGTATGGGGGACATAACCACAAGAGGGAATCTACTTAACAAAATCAAATATTTGGACTTTGCTGTTTGTACCCTATGTGGGCCTCCATTTTCTCCTCTTTGTTTGTTTGGTTTTTTTTTTTTTTGAGACAGAGCCTCAAGCTATCACCCTGGATAAAGTGCTGTGGCATCACAGCTCACAGCCATCTCCAATTCCTGGGCTCAAGCAAGTCTCTAGCCTCTGCCTCCCAAGTAGCTGGGACTATAGGCGCCCACCACAACGCCCGGCCATTTTTTGGTTGCAGCCGTTATTGTTGTTTGGCCGGCATGGGCTGGATTCGAACCCGCCAGCTCAGGTGTACATGGCTGGCGTCTTAGCCTGTTGAGCCACAGGCGCTGAGCCTTTCTCCTCTTTCTTAAAGTCAATAGTTTGATTTTCCAGGTACTCTTCCAATAGCTGGTTAGATTTTCTAAAGGAAGCTAGGAAAAACATTATAAGTACTTCACAACATAACATATGTGAATTTACTTACAGATACATCTTAAAAAGGCATTTCAGCAATTTCACTTTACACATTACAGATGTGTGTTCTTTAGAAGTTGCCTTGAGCTCTGAAAATGGTGTTTCTAAGTTCCTGCTTGCGCTGGGTGCTGTGAACAGCATCAGGTTTCTGGGCCAGAGCCTGTTTTGCAGTGGTCCCCCAAGCAGTAGGGAGGATGACAAAACACCACAGAGGCCAGGAAATGATCAATGATGCTCCAAAGCAACTTGATGGGAAAGAAGAGGCCCAAGGACAGTGCCTCAGAAATCTGAGCTAAGGTGAACATTAAGCCTGCAATAGAAGAAAAGGATGAACAAGGGGCAGAGGCAAGATGCCAATGGGAGCCAGCTTTCCACAGAGGCTGTCATCCAGAAAGAGAGTTAAAGGACAGAAGTTTAGCAAGTAAGCTGATAGTTTGGAGCTCAACCAAGAGAGAAAGTTGAACAACGCACATCAACCCTGCTGAGGCAAGCTGCAACCCCAAGGAAACAAAAAATAAGTACAAAATCCATTGCCAAGCAGATGGGAGTTTCCTCCCACATGAGAACAGCTCATAGTATACTTTCTACAAACAAGCGAGCAGAGTTCAGATCTCTTCCTATTTTATCCCACAGGAGAGACCCTCTAAAAATCAGAACTCCTTCCCCAGAGAGGATCCACTAGTGTGCCATGCCATCCTCCCGCCTGACATAAAACTATATATTCTCTACCTGCAATTCTGAACTCCCAGCACTCCCCTCCACTCTCACCTTAAGGTCTGGAAGCCTGTCCACCAAGGAGTCCAGATGCTTGGGCATTTTCTTGAGAGGTGTGGACAAGGCATGGGCTGTTGCAGGTCTGTGCTGATTCTGTGGCATGGGTGTAAAGAGAGGACTGTGGACTGAGGGAGACATACCGGAGAGGGAGAAGTGGTGCCTTACAGCACAGAGCAGCAGTGGCAGTGGTAGGAACAATAGGGCTCACACCCCTGGGGATATTTCGGAGAGATACTCCGCACCTCTCTTGGCAACCAGAAAAAGCCAGGCCTCTTCTTTGGTGGCAGCCACTGGCAGAACAGGCCTGGGACAGAAACACAGGCCCTGTGAGTAAAGAATATGCCTGAGGCAATACTTGCCTAGGCAGGGCAAGGCAGGGATGGAGACTAGAATACACGCACGCAGAGATGCCATACTCCCAGGGTGGAGCTGAGTCAGAAATGCTGCTTTAGTGAGCCTAAGAAGCATCTGGCCCCCAGGTGAACATAGCTGAGACAAAAGCAGGTGGGGCAGCAGCACCAGCCCAGGGAGAAGCAGGAAAGGAGAGCTGAGTATGAGCTGTAACCACACCTGCCCCAACACAGAGTGCAGCAGACTGCAGATTGACTGCAGATCTCTCTGCTGAAACCTTTCAAGCTAGAAGAAGGGTGGTCATCAACTTTTAATCTCCTAAAACAAAATAACTTTTAACCCAGGATTCTGTATTCAGCTAAACTGAGTTTCATTTATGGTGGAGAAATTACTTTAATGACATTCACATGTTAAAGGAATTTGCCATAACTAAACCAGCTCTCCAGGATATTCTCAGACATATCTTTCATAATGACCAGCACAATCCTCCACAAAAGTAAACTTACTCAGAAATGTTTGATCAATTTCCAACTTCCACAGTGGCAAAAGATTAAAAATGACCACTGGACTTTTGAAAAACTCGGTACCCAAAATTCTACTAGGCTTATCAATATTCTCAATTAATGTGAATGCCTTAGATTGTCCTTTAAAGAGGCACAGGTTGGCTGGCTGGATACAAAAACTCGGGCCAGGTATCTGCTGCATATAAGAATCTCATCTTACCTTAAAAGATAAATATAGACTCAGGGTGAAAGGATGGTCATCTATATTTCAGGCAAATGGAAATCAGAAAAAAGCAGTGTTGCAATTTTATTTGCAGATACAATAGGCTTTAAACCAACAAAAGGAAAGATAAGGATGGTCACTTCATATTTGTTAAGAGTAACACTCAACATGATGATATTTCAATTATTAACATTTATGCACCCAATCAGAATATGCCTCAATTTATAACAGAGACTTTAACAGACATAAGCAACTTGATATCCTCCAGCACCATAATAGTCAGAGATTTTAATACTCTTTTGCAGTGTTGGATAGATCCTCCAATAAGAAACTAAGCAAAGTAATTTTAGACTTAACCTTAACCATTCAACTATTGGATTTAACAGACATCTACAGAACATTTCATCCTAACAAAATTGAATACACATTCTTCTCCATTACACATTCACCCCATGGAACATCCTCCAAAATTGATCGTATCTTAGGTCACAAGTCTAACCTCAGCAAATTAAAAGAATAGAAATTATCCGGTGCATCGTCTTGGACCATCATGGAATAAAAGTTGAACTCAGGGGCAGCACCTGTGGCTCAAGGAGTAGGGCGCCAGCCCCATGTACTGGAGGTGGCAGGTTCAAACCCATCCCCAGCCAAAAACTGCAAAAAAATAAAAAAGTTGAACTCAGTAACAACAGGAATCTGCATACTCATACAAAAACATGGAAACTAAATAGCTTTATGCTGAACAACAGCTGGATCATAGATGAGATTAAGAAGGAAATTACCAAATTTTGGGAACAAAATGATAATGAAGACAAGAATTATCAGAACCACTGGGATACCACAAAGGCAGTCCTACAAGGGAAATTTATAGCACTGCAAGCCTTCCTCAAGAGAATGGAAAGAGAGGAAGTTAACAACTTAATGGAATATCTCAAGCAACGGGAAAAGGAAGAACATTCCAATCCCAAATCCAGCAGAAGAAAAGAAATAACCAAAATTAGTACAACTTTAAATGAAATTGAAAACAATAGGATTATACAACAGATCAATAAATCAAAAAGTTGGTCTTTTGAAAAGGTCAATAAAATAGATAAACATTTGGCTAACCTAACCAGGAAGAAAAAAGTAAAATCTCTAATTTCATCAATCAGAAATGGTAAAGATGAAATAACAACAGACTCCTCAGAAATTCAAAAAATCCTTCATAAATGTTAAAAGAAACTCTATTCTCAGAAATATGAAAATCTGAAGGAAATAGAGCAATACTTTGAAGCATGTCACCTTTCTAGACTTAGCCAGAATGAAGTGGAAATGTTGAACAGGCCTATATCAAGTTCTGAAATAGCATTAACTACACAAAATCTCCCTAAAAGGAAAAGCCCAGAACCAGATGGCTTCATATCAGAATTCTACCAAACCTTTAAAGAGGAACTAGTACTTATATTACTTATCCTTTTCCAAAATATAAAAAAAGAAGGAATACTACCCAACACATTCTATGAAGCAAACATCACCTTAATCCCCAAACCAGGAAAAGACCCAACAAGAAAAGAAAATTATAGACCGGCTCAGCACCTGTGGCTCAAGCAGCTAAGGCACCAGCCACGTACACCTGAGCTGGCGGGTTCGAATCCAGTCTGGGCCCACCAAACAACAATGAGAGCTGTAACCAAAAAATGCCCAGGCATTGTGGCAGGCGCCTGTATTCCCAGCTACTTGGGAGGCAGAGGCAAGAGACTAGTTTGAGCCCAGGAATTGGAGGTTGCTGTGAGCTGTGATGCCACAGCACTCTATCCAGGGTGACAGCTTGAGGCTCTGTCTCAAAAAAAAAGAAAAGAAAAGAAAAG
>CAUYON010082615.1:0-15286 GCA_963573935.1 Arctocebus calabarensis
GGGGGGTGGGGTCTTGGGGTCTTGGTGTGTGCCACACCTTTTGGGGGCAAAACACGATTGTAAGAGGGACTTTTCCCAACAAATGCAACCAGTGTAACATGGTTTCTTATACCCTCAATGAATCCCCAACAATAAAAAAAAACACCAAAAACATCCTAACAAACAAAAACTTAGAACCAGATGTTTTCACTGATAACACCAAATATTTAAAAGAAAAATTAACACCAATCCTTTTCAAAATCTTCCAAAAAAGAAGATAACATTTCCTAACTCATTCTAAGAAGCAAGCATTACCATGATGCCAAAGCCAGATAAAGATATTACGACAAAATCATAGACTAATATCTCTTATGAATGTAAATTCAAAACCCTCAACAAATTACTGGACAGTCAAAGCCAGCCAATATTAAAAGGATTATACATCCTTACCTAGTGGGATTTATCCCAAGAATGCTAATGGTCTAACATACAGATATTAGTCAATGTAATACAATACATTAATAAAAAGAAAAAAAATGATGATCTCAAATGATACAGGAAAAAAACATTTGATGAAATCTAACAGCCTTCATCATTAAAAATATTCAATGAACTAGGAATAGAAGATCACTATCTCAACAATAAAGGGCATTCATAAAAAATCCACAACCAACATCATGCTCATGCATCATTGGTGAAAAGCTGAAAATTTATCTCTAAAATAAGGAACAAAACAATGACGTCTTCTTTCTCCATTGTTGCACAACATGATAGTGGAATTTCTAGCCAGAGCAATTAGGTAATAAAAGGCATTCAAACAGGAAATTAAGAAGAAAAATCATCTCTTTTTAAAGATGACATGACATTTTACATAGAAAATCATAAAAAATACACAAAAAGTATGAGACTTAATAAATGAACTCAACAGAATTACAGAATATAAAATCAACAGACAAAAATGTATATAATAGGTAGATTAAAAGAAGAATTAAATAAACAGAAAGAGAAGCCACATTTTTGGAAGATTTACAATTGTTAATACAGAAATATTACTCAAAAAGATCTACAAATCCAATGTAATCCCTGTGAAAATCCCAAAGGCTATTTTTACACAAATGGAAAATCTGATCCTAAAATTCATATGGAACTGTATAGGGAAAATACTTGAAAACAGATACTCAAGTACTGAGACACAAGTGTTCACAGAAGTACCATTCACAATCACAAAAATGTAGAAAAAAACCAAATGTTTTTCAACAGATGGACAGATAAAGTTTGGTATATATATTCTATGATGTATTATTGATAACAAAGAATGAAGTACTGATACATGGATGAACCTGCAAAACATGCTAAATGAAAGAGACCAGACACAAAAGACTGCAAGCTATATGATTCCATTTATATGAAAAATGCAGAAAGGGTAAATTCACTAAGACAACAAGCAGAATTGTGGTTGCCTGGGTAGAGGGGTGAATGAGGAGTAATTAATGAGTATGAATGATTTGGGGCTACAGAGAGATGATGACTGCACATTTTGAATGTACTAAATACCACTGAAATGCTTAAAGTCTATGCTATGTGAATTTTACCTTAATAAAATTAGAAAATAATTTCTCAATAAAGTACAAGTTAAGATTCCAGTCATAATAGTATTAATCATTATTAAATTGATAAACTCCTGAATAAAAATGACCTCGGATTTGGTCAACACCTTCCAGTTTTCATAGATACACAGTATGTGCATACATGTATGTTGATTCTTACAGAAAGGCCTATACAAAAATACAAAGAGGATGGCTAGCAAGCTAAAGTAAAAAAATGCAAGTATACACATGCAAGAGTACACATACAGCAGGCAATTGCTAACTATTCAAACTAAGAGTGAGAATAGAATTTTAAATAAAAGGCATCAGTTTTGAAAAAGAAATACCTGCTTTCACCACATTATTTGGTATTGTTTTGAGGTACAAATATTGGAAAGGATAGTAAACCTGCCCTTAAATATAGATGACATGATTGTCTACCTAGAAAATATAATGGAAAAAACTGAGAAGCTATTATCAGACCTAATAAAAGAATTTAGTAAGATGTTTAAAAATTAGGTAAACTACAAGTTTCAATGACTTTTCCTTGTGGTAGCAACCAGTTAAAATGTCCAAAAAAATCTCATTCATGACAAGATTAAAAATTATATATCACCCAGAATAAACCAAACAAAAATGCCCAAAACCTATATAAATAAAATTATTAGAATTTCAAGAGAATGGAAAGAAAAAATATTCATAGAGAGCCATATTTTATTCCAGATGGCAAAACTAAATATTATGAAGATGTCAGTTCTTTCCAAATTAATCTATACATTCAATTCACTCCCAATAATTAACCCAAGTTATTATTTTTAGAACCAATCATATGGTTTATCATAGAGATCATTTCTTCAAAAATTGGGAGAAAAAAAAAGAAAAAGGAAGTACTTGCCAAGTATCTGCACTGAAATAGTATGGTTACTACTGGTATAGAAAAAAATTATTATTAACAACAATAATAGTAACTACTATTTATACAACACTTTGTGTATATGCTCAAGGCGCAGTCCCAAAGTCATAATATATTTCTTTTAATCCTAAGAACAGCTTCTTATTCTCTTGTTACATATTTCGAACCTGAGACACTGAGAGATTAAGTAATTTAATCAATTTTATGCAGCTAATAAATGGTGGAGCTTGGAAATGAACCAAGTAATCTGGGTCCAGAGCCTGAGATCTTAATTACTATGTTTATCTGTCACTTTGCTAATGGTGTCAAACAGAAAATCTGTATTCACATGGAGACGATGTATGATGAAGGTAGCACTTGAAATAAGTGTGGAAAGGATGAACTATTTAATTAATATTGGAGGTAAAATTGACTATCCATTTGGAAAAAGTTATGTAAGCTTCCTATCTCATCCCAAACCTCAAAGTAAATTCCAGATGGCTTAAATATATAATGAAAGGAATATACTGACAAGTTTATGTAAAAAGGTAAAATTGAATAGCAAAAAGTACCAAAGATTATAAAACAGACTGGGGGAAATACTTGCAATATCTGTGCCAGCATGAGTTTCCCAAACCATCACCTTGCAGAAAAAGGCAGTGAATAATAATAGGCAAGTTACAAAAGGAATCCAGAAGGACAATAACTTATGATAATAACCTTATTAGTAATCAGGAAATGAGAAATTAAAACACATTCAATTGGAGAAAATTTAAAAGACTGAGAACATGTAAGAATGGTGATGATATATAGATAAGTGAGCACTCCTTCTTGCTCTTGGTAGGAATGTAAACTGGAAAGCCTTTTTGGATGGTAATAGAGCAGTATCTATCAAATTTTAAATGAGCATTCATTTTAACACAGCAGTGTCACTTCAAGGAATCTAGCCTATAGATAAACTTGTGAATGCTTGCAAAGATATATGACATTGTAAGTACAGCATTCATAGTAATAATATAAAACATACAAAACATACATCAGTATAAAAATGGCTAAATTATACCTGTATTATGAAATAATAAGTCATTAAAAGACCTCTTGCTGTGGCTCGGCACCTGTAGCTCAGTGGCTAGGGCGCCGGCCACATACACCCGGGCTGGCGGGTCCAAACCCAGACTGGGCCTGCCAAACAACAATGACAACTACAAAGTAAAAATAGCAGGGCAGACGCCTTGCTTGTGGCAGACGCCTTGTAGTCCCAGCTCCTTGGGAGGCTGAGGCAAGAGAATCCCTTACGCCCAAGAGTTTGAGGTTTCTGTGAGCTGTAACGCAGCTGCACGCTACTAAGGGTAACATAGTGAGATTCTGTCTCAAAACAAAAAAATCCCTATTTGCAATAGTATAAAATTAATATGCTATTTACGAATAATTTTAACCAAGGAAGTAAGAGATCTATAGTTATGTATCAGTTAACAATGAGTATACATTCTGGCAAATTTGTTAATAGGTGATTTTGATACCAGAATTTCTTCTTCAGTAAGTCCTTGGTCTCAGAGCTTGGAAGAATGAATCCAGGGAGCACAGATCAGTGGTAAGACAGGATTTATTTTACATTAAAAAATACCAAGGGCGGCACCTGTGGCTCAAAGGAGTAGGACGCCGGCCCCATATGCCTGAGGTGGTGGGTTCAAACCCAGCCCCTGCCAAAAACTGCAAAAAAAAAAAAAAAAAGAATACTGAAAAAACACCAGAGCTATTGGCAGAGAGAAAAAACTAAAGTCAGAAAAAAATCTTCTCTCTGGGTCCTTTGCCTAGGGGTACATATATGGCCCCACAAATGAATGGATATAATCCCATTCTTCAAAGGCTTAAGAAACTTACATGAAATTGACCAAGCCTAGGAAACCCACAAAAATTCAGCCCGGCCTGGGAAATAGGGAGTTCCCAGTTCAGCCTCAAGTACAAGTGGGGGGGAGCCAGAGGCCAGGGATGGAAACACCACAGCACTCCCTGAGCTGGCAACCTGGAGGTGTCCCCCCTAGCAGTTGTCCAGCCCTCTGGCCACTGGAGCCTCCTGCAGGGCCCCCTCCTCTGCCCACATTCCAACCAGTTAGTTTCTCTGTCAGCTGTTGCACCAACACTATAGGGCAAGACAGCAGGTCCTCCCCTCAGCTCTGCGAAGATGACTGGGGCACCATCGGCCCTATATCAATTTCACTGTTGTGAAAACATTATTATAGAGCATACTCATAGAAACATAGAAGGCAGAACCCACTACACACCTACGCCATATGGGGTACCACATTGTTCCTGGACTACAAACCTGCCCAGACACAGGGTGTTACTGTGCTGAATAGTATAGAGTCTACAATCTAGACAATTGTAAGAAAATAGTAAGCATTTGTATATCTAAACATAGAAAAGGTACAGTAAAAATATGGTATAAAAGATAAAATGTGGCATACTTACATAGGTCACTTACCATGAATGGAGCTTGCAGTAGTTAAGTAACTCTGAGTGAGTCAGTTAATTAGTAATAAGTGAATGTGACATCTGGGACATTGTTTAGGCTTTATAACCACTGTATAATAAGCTATACTTAATTTATTTTAAAACATCTTTCTTTCTTCAGTAACAACCTTAACTTACTAAAATGTTTTTACTTTATAAACTTCTATTATTTTACTTTTTGACTCTTTTGTAATAATACTTAGCTAGAAATATAAACACATTGTACAAATGTACAGAACTATTTTCTTTATGTCCTTATTTTATGTCTTTCCTTTATTTTTACTTTTTAAACTTTGGACTTTTTAAAATAAATAGAAAAACAATCATAAAACATATATGGAACCATGAAAGACTCCAAATAACCAGAGTAATCTTGAGCAAAGCTTGAGGCACCAAACCCTGATTTCAAAATATTACACAAAGCTCTAGTAATCAAAAAATATAGTAATTGTAATAGTATGGTCCTAGGCTATAAACAGACATATAGACCAACAGAATGCAATAGAAAACCCAGAAATAAATTCATATTTTTATGGACAATTGATCTTCTACTAAGGAGACAAAATGCACAATGAGGAAAGGATAGTCTTTTCAGTAAATGGTGTTGGGAAAACTGGGTAGTCACTTGTAGAAGAATGAAATTTGACTTTTACCTCACACCATGTTACAAAAACCAACTCATAATGGATTAAAGACCTAAATGTAAGACCTGAAACTATTAAACTGCTAAAAGGAATCATAGGGGGAAAGCCTCTTGACATTGGTCTGGCCAATGATTTTTTTTTTAATATGACACCAAAAATACAAGCAACAAAAGCTTCAATCATTAAAAAGCCACCCAGGAAAAACAAGTGAAATTGTATCAAACTAAAAACCTTCTACACAAAAAGAGAACTATTACAATGGAAAGTTCAGTAGATGCTCCATGGGACAAGTAAAGAATTTCTCTAGACCAAGATTATAATATGAAAGAAAGTATAAACTTTCCTTTATCTCCTTAGGAGGAGAGAGAGAGTAAGAGAGGGGAAAAGAGAGAGAGAAAAGAGCAGGGAGATGGTGTGGCATCCCAAAGAAAGAAAGCAAGTATGCCCACCATAAGATCAAGTGGGTACATGAATTTAAGGAAGATTGAGAGAGAAAAAGCTAATTATAGCCAAATTCACAAGGTATTGTGAATGTAAATGCTGTATTAATTTTTCCTCTAGCAAGGTTGAAGACAGACATTTTACAGACGTTTCTGATCCTGATTCCTGATGTTCATGCCCTATTATCTGTCCAGGAGCTTTTCAGGAGCCACTTGAGGCTATAGGAACAAATTCTGAATGGCAGATAACTGATGAAATATAGAGAAAGTATTTGTATTTTCTTTCTGTATACTCTTTGCATTGGTTTGTGAAAAGAGAACTCCAAGCGGGAGTGAGGGGCTTTTAGTAAGTCTGCAAGGCAGAGAAAGAAAGGAGAGAGAGATACTGAGATTGATTTTAGTCCTTACTGAGAAACTATGAGTTAATAATTTCTCTATTATTTAACAATAAAGTGTGACCATCCTTACAGGAACAATCAATAGAGTAAAGACTACCTATGGAATAGGAGAAAATATTCACAAACCATACATCTGATAAGAGGTTAATATCCATATCCAAAATATATAAGGAATTCAAGCAACTCAATAGTAGAAAAGCAAATATCCCAATTTAAAAGTGGGCAAAGGACTTGAATAGACATTTCTCAAAGATGACATACAAATGCCAACATGTATATGAAAAAGTGCTCTCTACATCACTAATCACCAGAAATATGCAAATTGAAGCCACAATGAAATATCATATCACACATGTAAGAATGGCTGCAGTCCTTATAATAATCTGAAAAGAAAAAAAAAAGAAAAAAGTTTTGACCAGCATGTAGAGAAAAGGGAACGCTGGTACACTGTTGGTGGGAAGGTAAATTGTCCAGCCGTTATGGAAAATAGTTAATGAGATTCCTCAAAACATTAAAAATAGAATTGGCATATGATATAACAATTGCACTTCTAGGTATATATCCAGAGGAAATAAAACCAGTATCTTGAAGAAATCACTGCATATCCATATTCATTGAGGCATTATTCACAATATTACTATTGTATTATTATTGTTACTAATTATTAGTAATATTATATAATATATTATTATTAGTAGTAGTAGTATATATTTCACTTTCTTAAAATATGTACACATTTTTTGGTGTCCTGTGTATACACCCACACACAGACACTCACATACCCTCATATACACCACACATAATGGAAAATTATTTAGCTTTAAAAAAGAAACAAATCCTGTCATTTGCAATGACACAGATGAACATGGAGGACATTATGCTAAGTGAAATAAGGTAATCACAGAGAGACAAATACCACTAGATCTCACTTATATGTGGAATCTAAACAAGGTGAACTCATAAAAGCAAAGAGTAGAATAGTGCTTGCCAGGGTTTGGGGGTTGGAGGAAATGGGAAGATGTTGGTTAAACGGTATAAAATTTTAGTCATGTAGGATAAATAAGTTCTGGATACTTAATGCACAGCATGGTAATTATATTAATAATACTGAATTGTATGCTTGAAAATTGCTAAATGAGTAGATCTTAAGTTCTCACATACACATAATAAAAGGTGAACTTAAAATGGTGAGGCAATGGATATATTAGTTAGCTTGATTATGGTAACTATTTCATAATGTATATGTGTATCAAAGCCTCATGTTGTAAACCTTAAATATATACAATTTTTATTTGGCAATAATACTTCAATAAAGCTGAGAAAGAGAAGGAAAGGAGAAAAGAGAAACATGTTCACTTGATCTAGCCACATGTAGCTCACCCTGGCACAGTCTCAATCAGTGAGATAGAACGGAGGAAAAAGCTTGGATTAAGAAGTGAACGGAAGATAAAGAATTAGAGGCTCATTGCTCGTAGCTCAGTGAGTAGGGCGCCAGCCACATACATGGGGACTGGTGGGTTCAAGCCCACCCAGGGCCTGCTAAACAACAATGACAACTGCAACAAAAATAGCCATGCGTTGGGGCAGGTGCCTGTAGTCCCAGCTACTGGGGAGGCTGAAGCAAGAGAATCACTTAAGCCCAACAGTTGAGCTGTGATGCCATGACACTCTAACTGAGGGTGATACAGTAAGACTTTGTCTCAAAAAAAAAAGGAATTAGAGAAAGTGAGTGTAAACAACAATTTCAAGAAGCTTGGCATTTTTTCAGATGGGGAATGTAGTTTCCAGTTAACGATAGTTTCCATTACCTTATTGATCCCCAAACTGAAGCCAATATCATTGGAATATATATGGGTTAATAGCAGGAGACTGATGCTGGAGACCCTTCTGAATCAACTTCCTAAATATTTTCTGGGAAAAGTTATGATATAACTTTAGTTATGGTATAAGTCATAAATCACAAACTGATTATGCCCACAGGCAGGAGGTAGATAACCTAAATTAGAAGCAGACTGTATGTAACATGATAGATAACAAGTGACACTGGCCTTAGTTTGGGAATCAATTAGGTAGTGAAAACCATAGTGAACTGGAAACCACATTCCCTATCTAGAAAAAATAGCCATGACTCAGCTCCACTAGATTGTGGCTATGTTAAAATCCATATTCCATGTTGTTAGATCTTCTTCTTTTCCAATAAGCACAGAAAATCAGGACTATTAACACCATGCAGGCCAATGCTATAGATCCCATATGTCTATAGACAATATCTAGGGCAACTACCAAAAAAACTGTACAAAAACATACTCAAAAATGCTAAAAGTAAAGAAAAGTAATCCTACAAAATGTTTGTGTAACCCATAAAGAGTCAACAAAAGAAAAAAAGAGAAAAAATAGAAAAAGAGGGAACAAACAGAAAATGAGAAAATAAATTGGCAGATTTTAGTGCCAATTTACCAATAAGTACATTGAATATAAATGGTGTAAGTACACCAATTAAAAGATAGATTAATAAAATCAAGACCTAACTATAAGCTGTCTACTAGAAATTCACTTTAAATGAGGTGATAAGTAAACAGATAGACAAAGTGCACCCTGTGCACTAATGAAAAGAAATATGGTGAGACTAGATTAATATAAAAGTAGTCATCATAGCAAGGAACTTATCCAGGACTAAGAGAACATTTTAAAGAGGACAGTTTACAATAACATAGTTTTAATATACATGAAGCAAAACTTGATAAAACTGAAAAGAGAAATAAAGAAAGTATTCAATAATCTAAGACCACTTTAACTTTCTAAGCTTATTTCTTGCTTATTCTGTGCTAAATGCCAACTGACACTTTATTGTTTTCTAAAACATGTAACTTCTGGTTCTCACTTCTGGTTCTTTATGCAATGTCTTGCACCTATAATGCATCACTCTCATTAGCATCCCTCATATCCTCAGTTTCAGGGCCAGATTCAAATGTTATTTCTTTTAAAGGTTTTCCTTGACACCAGATATGATGTATCCCTCCTCTGAAATCTAAATTCAGTGTAGTGTATGCTTTTCTTAAAGCATTAGAGTGAATTGTTTATATATCCATCTCTTGAAGGATAGATCTCTGCCTTATTCATCAGTGTATTCCAAATACTTAATTATAACATAGTGACCACTAAATAAATGTTTTCCAAAGGAAAAAATATTGGATAACTTATTATAAAGAAAAGAAAAGATGAAGAGGAGTAAGAGGCATTAGGTGGTATAATGACTTATTTTACATTTCAACTTGACTGGGTTAAGGGATACCCAGATAGCTGGTAAATGTTTCTGGGTGTATCTTTGAGGATGTTTCCAGAAGAGATTAGCATCTGAAATAGTAGACTGAGTAAAGAAGTTTCACCCTCACCAACGTGAGTTAGTGGGTATCATCTGATCCACTGAGAGACCACATGGACAGAGGATTCACAGCAGCAATCCGAATAGTCTGACTTGTGCAGAACAATGGCATCAGCTAGTCTAACATGGCATTCCTATAAGTCAAATACATAGGTAGAAAGACTGCTACATTCTTACTTGATCTGTCTAAATAAAAAGTTTCCAGATCAAGTTAACTAAAGTATAATTCAAATGATAAAAACCTGAGAGTCACAGGCCCTCAATCAGTTCCCAAAATTGATTCTGGTTACAGAACCAGAACCCACTGAAAGAAGGGAAGTGCAAGTCTCTTCGAGGAAGGATCCCTGTACATTCCCAAAAACTTATACTGTATGCTACCAAAAATTTGTACTGTTAATCTTTCTTTAAGCCTTCACAAAGGGACCTACAGCCTTTTACCAGTGTATCTGTGCATTGGGGAAAAGGAAATAATCAGATCCTCCAGTAACTACTGCACACTGTCTCTGAGCTGACATTGTTTCTAGGAAACCCAAAATGTCACTGTGGCCCTCCAATATGAATAGGGGCTCATGAAAGTCCAGTGGTCAATGGAGTTTTAGCTCAGATATTTCTCACAGTGTACCAGTGGGTCTCATCCTATGGTTATTTCCCCAGTACCAGAATGCATATTAAAATAGACATACTTAGCAGCTGACAGAATTTGCACACTGACTCCGTGACCTGTAGAGTGAGGACAATTATGCCTGGAAAGGCCAAATGGAAGCCATTGGAACTGCCTCTACCTAAGAAAACAACAAATCAAAATCAACCTACCATTCCTAGAGGGACTGTAGAGAATAGGAGAGTTGACTGTGATGTGACACCATTTCCTGAGGTGATGAGACAGCTATTTGGTAGCAGGTTGATTACATTGGATTGCACCCATCATGGAAGCAGAAGAATTATGTCCCTTAATGGAGTAAACATTTAATCTGGATACAGATTTGCTTTCCTTTCATGCAATGCTTCTGCCAAAACTACCATCCTTGGACTTATAAAATGTGTTAGTCATCATCATTGCATTCCATACAGCATTGTCTCTGACCAATGTACTCATTGCACAAAGAAGTATGGCAATGGAACCATGCTCATGGAATTTACTCATCTTGCTAGGCCCCAATTATCCGGAAGCAGCTGGCTTGATAGAATGGTAGAATTGCCTTTGAAGACTCAGTTACAGTGCCATCCATATGGCAATACCTTGTAAGGCTGGGGGCAAAGTTCACCAGAGGCTATATGCTCTGGATAAGCATCTAATATAAAGTGCTACTGCCTATAGTTGGGATTTATGGGTTCAGGAATCAAGAGGTGGAAAAAGAAGCAACACCACTCATCAATAACCCTTGTGACCCAGTAGCAAAGGCCTTGCTTCCTGTTCTTGTTACTTTATGCCCTGCTTTCTAGAGGTCTTTTGGAGAGGGAGGACTGCTTCTACCAGCAGACACAACAATCAGGCTATTTCTCCATAATCTCAGTAAGGAAGAGTTTGTCTGAAATGCAGGCAATTTCTTAGGCATCTCTTTGTATTACCATGCTTCTTTGAAGCTACTATGTCTTTGATTTAATTCTCAGCTTGACTCTTTTTGGAGTATATGAATGCTACTGATTTGTGGACATTGATTTCATATCCTGAGATGTTACTGTATTCCTTGATCACTCCCAGGATCCTTGTGGTTGAGACCCTAGGTTTTTCTAAGCATAAAATCATATCATCAGCAAAGAGTGAAAGTTTTGCCTCCTCTGCCCTCATTTGAATACCCTTAGTATCCTTCTCTTGCATGATTGCATTGGCTAGAACTTCCAGAATTATGTTGAATAGCAATAAAGATAGTGGACCTCCTTGTATGGTTCCAGTTCTAAGTGGACATGGTTTCAGTTTTACTCTATTCAATACAATATTGACTGTGGGTTTGTGGTAGATGGTCTCTATCAGTTTAAGAAATGTGCCATCTATGCCTATTTTCTTAAGTGTTCTTGTCAGAAAAGGATGATGAATTTTGTTGTTGAATGCTTTTTCTGCATCTATTAAGAAAATCATATGTCTTTTTTTATTTTTTGCTTCTATTTGTGTGATGATCACATTTATAACTTTATGTATGTTGGACTAACACTGCATACCTGGGATAAAGCCCACCTGATCATGATGTATACTTGTTTTAATGGGTAGCTGTATTCTTTTGCTAGGATTTTATTGAATATTTTTGCATCAATATTCATTAATGACATTGGTCTATAGTTTTCTTTCTTCATTGGGTCCTTTCCCGGTTTTGGTATCAGGGTGATGTTTGCTTCATAGAATGTGTGTGTGAAAAAGTAAGGAGAGTCCTCAAATAACTATAAGTACACCTTCCATTTGATCCCACAATCCCATTACTAGATATCTAACCAGAAGAAAAAAAAAATTCTTTTATCATAAGGACAGTAGCACTAGATGTTCATTACAGCTCAATTCACAATCTCCAAGATGTGAAATCAACCCAAGTGCCTATCAACTCATGAATGGATTAATAAACTGTGGTATATGTATATCATGGAATACTATTCAGCCATAAAAAGATGGAGACTTTACATCTTCTATATTTACCTGCATAGAGTTGAAGAACATTCTTCTCAGTAAAGCATCACAAGAATGGAAAAGCAAGTATCCAGTGTATGCAATACTAATATTAAACCATTAGATAAGCAAACACACCCTCACATGAGAGAAAACCAAAATTAAATTCAAGTGGAGGAGTTGGGGAAGAGAAAAAGGGGAGAGGACAAGAGGGAGAAGGATTGGTAAGCCCTTATATAAGAGGCAAGATGTAAGGTTATACAGCACAGCCCCTGGGTGAAGGACTCAAATATAACTTGAACATTTCTTAACAAGTGAAAACAATGTGACCTAATCATTTGTACCATCATATTACTCTGAAATTAAAAAAAATAAAATATAAAATGTCTCAAAACAACAGATGCTGGCATGGTCACAAAGAGAAAGTAACTCATATACATTGTTGGTGGCATTGCAAAACTAGTACAACATCTATGGAAAATTATATGGAAATACCTCAAAGAACTAAAAGTAGACCTATCATTTGTTCCAGTAATCCCTCTGCTGGGTGTATAACCAAAGGAAACAAAGCTCATTTTATTAAAAGGGCACCTGCACTTGAATGTTTATAGCAGCAAAATTCACAATCATAAAGACATGGAAACAACCTAAGTGCCCACCAATACATAATAGATTAATAAAATGCGATATACTATGGAGTACTACTCGGCCATAAAAATGGCAATCTAGAGTATATTTTTGACAACCTAGATAGAACTGGAAACCACTCTTCTAAGTGAAACATCACAAGAATGGAAAAACTAATACATGTACTCAATACCAAACTGTAACTAATTGATAAACACTTAAGTGCACATAAGGAAGTAAATCTCAATGAAAATCAACCAGAAGAACTAGAGAGGAGGGTATGGGTAACTTCACTATTGGATACAGTGCACACTATCTGGGTAAAGGGCACGCTTATAAATTTGACTCAACCAGTATTAAAACAAAGTAAGTAAACAAAACATGTGTACCCCATAATATTTTGAAATTTAAAAAGAACTATTCTAAGCAAATAGGGACTTCTCCTACTAATACTGTTGTATTTTCTGCTTACTATCTCAGCACCATCCTACATAACTGACCTGTGATCTACATAGTACGTAGCTACATATAATGCTGCCTTGGAGTTTTAATCAATTGTGTTAACCTTTGCTTTCATCACCATAACCATAAATATCACATGAAAAATGGTAAATAAAACAGTCACCACACATAGGAAGGAAAATGCACAATATGATGGGTGAGAATTTAGTAATAGCTGGGTATCTATTGGAAAATGTAAAACCATAACTAAAAACTCATGACATGAACCCATGAAAAGAGATAGTGAGGTTCTATGTACACATATGATTGTATCAGCCGCATGATTAGAGATCTTACTATAAAGATAATTGCAGAGATTGTAGAGAAACTACTTTTTTAGGTCATATTTCTGAAGTTATTCTCTGGCCGTATACTATCTACAATTGTAGATCTACAATCCATTACAAGGTGCCAAATTCTTAGAGCCTAACATTGTAGAATCTCCTCAAAAAATTCCAGTCTCCATTTAATGGTAAAATGTCCCTAAAATGGAGATCTTTCCTAAAAGAAGCCATTAAAATACTTATAACTCATAAACTCTATCTTTAGTTATTCATTGATTTCCTTTACCTCTGAGGCTTTGAGAGCTGTCCAAGGTTTTCTTTATTTCATTACGGCTAAAACACCTGCCTGTGACTAGAAGTCAAATTTAGGCAAGATACTTCAGCACCCTGGACAGTTCTCAAATTTGGCATTTAGAAAATAAAATTTGCCATCCAATATATGTGTATATGCAGGACTGATGAAAGTCATTATGTTTATTAAAACCAGAACAGAGCAACTCTCCCTCAAAAGGGATCATAAGGTAGCTACTGCAGAGGATTCCACTTATAAAGAAATGATAGAAATGACATAAAGGGAATTTAAACTATGGAAGGTAAAAACAATGAAGGAAATTGCTGAGAAATTGGAAAAAAAAAAACCAAAAGGAAATCCAAAAACAGAATAAAATAAGAGATGAATGGTATGAAAAATATAGAAATGATAGAGCAGAACTTAAGGAATTGAAGCAATCAGGGAACTGAAAGATGCAATAGAAATTATCAATAACAGATTAGACCATGCAGAAGAGAGAATCTCAGAGGTAGAGGATAAAGCTCTTGAGAACTCAGGCAGTTAAAGAAATAGAAAAGAATAGAGGGAAAGCAGAATGTTCACTGACAGAATTATGGGACATCATGAAACATTCAAACATACAAGTTATAGGTATCCCAGAAGGGAAAGAAGAAGGTCTCAGAGGAATGGAAGCCCTACTAGAAGATATCATAATTGAAAATTTCCCAAATATCACCAAAGATTCTGATACCTTCCTTTCATGACTCTGATATGACCCCAGGTTGTCTAAACTCAAATAGACCTTCTCCAATGCATATTATCATGAACCCTACCAAAGTCAAGACAAAAGATTCTGCAAGCTGCCCAGAGTAAGCGGCAATTGACCTACAGGGGCAAATCCATCAGGGTGACTGAAGACTTCTCAAATAAAACTTTTCAAGCCAAAAGACAATGTTCATATACCTTTAATCTGCTTAAACAAAATAATTTTCAGCCCAGAATTCTATATCCTGCTAAGTTAAATTTTAAAATTGAAGGAGAAATCAAATCATTTACTGATATGCAAACATTGAGGAAGTTTACAACAATAAGAACAGCTCTACATTGGTCCATGCTACCAACCACCTGGGACCGCAACCAACCAGCTCCCTGGCTGGGCAGCCCACAGAGGGTGGCTC
>CAUYON010082618.1:0-12794 GCA_963573935.1 Arctocebus calabarensis
TTGATGTGCGTTCCTCGACCTTGTCTCTTGGCTCAGCTCCAAACCGTTGGCTTTCTTGCTAAATTTCTGTCCTTTAACTCTCCTTCTGGACAGGAGTGTCTGCAGAAAGCTGGCTACAGACCACCATCTTGGCTCCTCCTCTTCTTATAGATTCTTGAGTTTCATGGATTGACTACTTTGTGACTCCAAACCAAATTAAAGATACACAGGAAAAGAAATTTTTAGCATTATCTGTAACTTGTGAGTCTCTTGACTTATTTAGTAAAAGTATGTATCAGTGGCCTCAGAAGTTTGTTCACCATTCTGAATAAAGTCATTGCTGAGCAAAGGGCCCTGCCCACACTTCTCATTTGTAAATTTCTGTGTAGCAAATACTAATTGAGCACACCAGAAATGGCTTCAAATGAGAATGACTTTTGAATTGGATCTTTGAAGATATTTACTAAGTGAACAAGGTCTGGGATATAGGAAGGAGACCATATGAGAAGATATTCAAGGAAGAAGGAAAGCATGGGGACAGAGGCAGAGAATCGTAAAGAATATCAAGAGATTGCAAGACTTTGGTGTAGGGTAGAGTAGTGGAAGATTAGGCTGGAGACACACATGGGTTGCAGTTACACTGGAAAGTGCAAACAGGGGAGGAAGTAGTGATTCAGAGGGAGCCCAATAAAGACTAGCAATGTTCTATTTTTTAACCTTGGTTGTGGATATATGAATGTTTGCTTTATGGTAGATTAAGCTGTGTTTTGTGAACTTCTGCATATATGTGTTTTATTATAGATAGAACTTTTTAAAGAAGAGACGGTAGAAAACTCATCCATTTTCTACCATATGATAGCTAGACACACTCAGAAATAAGGCATCTGGAACAATTCCTGGCACATAGTAAAAGCTATGAAAGTCATCATTATTTTTAAAAGACAGTCTCTGTCTCTCTCCTGGTTTCCAGCTACCTTTTATAAACAACTTTAACAATGTCTTCCAGAAATCTTTCAGGCACTTAAAAATCTCTACCTCTCTCTACGTTGAATTATCAGAGTTGAGGAACTTGTTTTATCTGCTCTGTCTGTGCAGAAACTCTTGAAAGTCAAGGTTTGTAAGTGATTCAACACTGTATCTCCCTTGGTTCCTACCCCAGGATCTTTTGTCTAAGTTAAAAACGTTTATAAAGGGAATGGTTAACATCTTCCTTCTTCCACTCAAACTGAAGCTATTGTCAAGGTGGCAAACAAAGCATCTGTATATGAAGCTCATCCCAACAGTGTTTATACCTTGGTGCAAGACAGCATTACTAGTAGCTCAGTGGAAATATTACTTCCCATAGAAGAATGGCTAAAAGGTGACATATTCCTCTTTTTCTTATGCATTCCTTCTTTCAAAACCAAACTCCAAACATATTTGGAGATAATTTTCTTTGAAAAAGCGTCCATTATAGACTGTGTAGCTCTCTGGCCACCTAATATTTTTGGTATGAGCCTCATCTTAATCTTAATGTGTGTAGTATCAGTGAGAATCCCCAGGCAAACAAGCTGAAGAGTCCTAAGTCTCATTATGTTAGTTTTGCCATAAAACTGTTATTGAGGAGGCGATGGAAATAACAGGATACTTTATGAGTGCTCGGGGCTTCTTGAGCTCTCTTATGGTTCCTAATGAGAGCATAATCACAAAATTATTACAGGGAATTTTTTTCTTCAACCAATAAAAATGACACATTTTTTCTGAGTCAAATCTAAAAAACAACTTTTGCATGTCCCTGCTGTCATTTACCTGCACATGGTGCAAGCACTTATTTTTGGTTCTTAATGAAGGCACGGAGCTTCTAATTATTTGGGGATGTGATTAAATGAATTTCCCAGTGACTTGGTGTCGCAGGAGAAATCTTTTAATTTGCACGCTCCTATGGCTGATGTATCTTGCAAACGGTGACTATTTAACAATCCCCATTGCCACTCATTTGCCACAGCTACTCCAACTCATTGACTTTGAAAGTTTTAATGGTGCCCAATGAAACTTTTAATTGCCACTGATTAGCGTCTAGGCTTCCTGAGGCAGACTGTTAGGGGACACAGTCTGGTTCTACAAAGAATTGACTGCAGAGGGCTAGGATACAGATCATATGAAGAACAAAATGTTATCCTCACCTTGGCATTTCTCCTGCCTCCTTTTTTGTCATAAAGGTTCAGTATCTATTTTTGAAGATCTGCCCAACTTATTTTTGATTTTTATCTTATTTCCCCATGCCTGTTAGAAATTCACAAACAAGAACAGAAAAGCAAAGAATATCATGCTTTCACCCAATATAAATTCTGAGAATATAATCTGTAATTTAAAAACTTTATTTCCACTTTTTCTTGCCTAAGTCTTTAGCCCTGATTTACCTCTCATCTACTTCAGAGTGTGACCAAATCTCTCAATTTCAATGGGTTCAACAACTAATGTCAAACCATGAAAAGTCCCTGTACCCTTCATATGAAAATCTTGTTATATCACCTAGATTAGCTTTGGAATATTGTGGGTAATGAAACTAGTAATCAGAACTGATTTTGGGAAAATCATAAGCCATGTTAATGGAGCAGAAAATAGTAGAAATGGGGTAGAAACCATTTTTTTTCTCAGTCAACCAATGGCGAAATCCAGATTCAGTAGATTTACTAGCATCAAGGAAAGAAGACTGGAGAAATTTTAGTAGAAAAATGATCATGTCAAACATAAATTTTGGGAGACTTGTGGGCAGATGGCAGACTAGGAGAGGATCAAAGGTTGCAGGTGGATGCCTACCTACCAATGGTTCTTTTTGGAAAGAATACTGTAAAATTCCTGAGAAGTAATGGGGACATTCACAGGGAAGGAGACAGTGATAGGGGATTCTTTTGGCAAGATTGAAGGGCTGCCCAAATGGGCAAGGTCAGGTAGATGACGTTCACCCCACAGGCACTCCAGCCATAGCTGTGAAAGGGCGCCCTTCACCACCACAAATGTCTAGATTGATGAAGGAGCCGCTAAGAGTCTGTGCAGAGACATTGTCCCAGACAACAGGCATAGCAGGGATCAGGTGGCTGCTGATCCTGGGTTTCCGTAGCTGACACCATCCTGAGCTGTCAGGTACACAGCACCAGGTCTGTGCAAAAGTTGGCTTTTGTTGTGAAAAAGTCCCCTTCACATCTCCCACGCTGGTCTGGATAGGGAGTGGGAGTGCAGATGCCCTCCTGTGCCATGCCCTGTGACTGAGAGCCGTGCTCCCACTCCCCCAGTGCAGGATCTGACCCTGGAGGTGCCTCAGTTGCCATGGTCACAATCGGGAAGCCTTGGGCAAGAGTGTCAGCAGGACCACGCAGGGAGAACCCATTCAGTGGCCCTGACCTCCCTCCATGATCTCTGGCTGTGCAGCTCAGCATCTGCAGTCCCTGTACCACTGGAACAGACCCTTTCTGCACAACACTGCCTTCATGATCCCCTGTTCTAGCTCTGAGGTTCTTGCTGCACCCAGGCCCAAGGCTCCGCCCCTGTGGCTATGCCCACTAGTACCATGATGCCAACCTCACGATTCCAGCATTGTGCCTGAACCCCAAAACCCCATTCCTGAGTCTCCACCACTGCTACTGGGCATGTGGAATAGTCCAAGATCCAACACTCAGTCAGGGAACACCCAGCCTTGAGCCACCATGACACCTGGACTTTTTTCAAGTAAATGTCCACAGCCCGGGTACCCAGGACCACTGCTAGATAGACCACCACGTTGTCACTGTCACCTCCACGGAGAGACCCCAGATGGAGCAATTTCCCATGGCACCAGACTCCATGGAGAGGGTCTCATCTGGCTCCTAACTAAAATTTCCATCAACTTTTCACCCTGCATGAAGATCATCCAGCACCATCTGGAACAGTAGCCATCACAAGGGAACAGGGGAAACCGAAAGAGCTACACTACAGGCTCTTAGTGAACCTGCCCCTCCCTGCTGGGTCAACGTTTCAGAGGAGGACACAAAAGCGCCACCCAGGGCACTGAGTTTTAGTCTGTCTTGCAACACACAGGTGTGCCATAAAAGTTTTAAAGATTGTTAATTAAATTATTTTCAAGAGAAGTGGAAAGCATGATAAATGTATATATCAATATTAAAATCTCTTTAAATTGATTATAAGTATATCATTGTTATAATAAATAAATGTTTTATTGTTATAGTAAATAAATGCTGGCTTATTTCGAAAGTGGGTGGGGTGTTTCCTTGAAAAATAAGATTTCACCACATGTCCATAGATGGCACGATTTGACAAGAATTTGCCGATGAACACCAATCAAAAACACCTGAAGTGAAGGAAGCAGCATGGCTCAGCAATCCCGTGGTGCCGGAGGTCGTAAGGAGGTGAAGGTCATACTGAACGTGTTGTACAGTTCTGTCTAGACTTGAAATAGTGAAGTACTTGGACATAATTACCTTGTAAATCCTAGTTTTGACAATTTTTCAAAGTGTGAGTTGCGTATTTACTTATTTTTATTATTTCTGATTGGAAATTTTAATTTTTATTATATAGCATTCAATTAAAATGGACAAGATTTTAGTAGAGAAAAAAATTAGAAGATGATTCTAGTGTGATGAATACTGCTTCATTCAGAATATCAGCAACTAAATTTAAAAAATTACTTGTCAATATAATCAAGATTATTTATCATTTGGTCACATATGTAGTAAAAGAAATCACATTACACATGTATAATTTGTGGCAAAACATTAGCAAATGGAGCTGTGGTTTCTAGAAAATTAAAGAGACATTTATAATCCAGACATTCCCACTTATCCAAAAAGCTGGTGGGATATTTCAAACAACTTGCACTCAGTAATACTAAACAAGCAAAACTATGGGTTAAACATGCAGTGAGATTAGAAGGAGCATAAGAAGCAAGCTATACAGTTGCAGAAATCGTAGCTAGGAAAATGAAATCTCATACAACTGCACAATCTGTTATTTTCTCAGCCTGCTGTGCAAATGTAAAAACAATGTTTGGAGGAGAATACAAAGAGGAAAATTTAAAAATTTCGCTTTCAGATAATACAATTTCTCAGCGTGTTAAGGATTTATCTGAAAATATAGAATTTCAAGCGATATCTAACCTCAAATGAAATAAACATGTTTGCAATTTAGTTGGAAGAATCTACTGATAACAGTGGTCAACCTCAACTTTTAGCATTTAGTAGATTTGTCTATAAAGAAGAAATCAGCACAGTTTTAATTTTGTTGATCACTCCAAAAAACAACAAAGGGCCAACCTATTTTTGATTTGATTGATAATTACTTTAATTCTAATAACTTGTCTTAGGATTCCTGCATAAGTATTTGCTCATATGGAGACCCATCTACATTCAGAGGTATAAAAGGATTTGTTACACTTTCACAAAAAAAGAATCCAGAAATTATTTTTACACACTGTTTTCTACACAGAGAAATGCTAATGTCAAAATCATTAGTGCCTAATGACAAAAGGTCCTAGATGACACTATTAAAATTATTAATTATTTAAAAAGCAGGCCACTGCAATCAACATTTACAGAATTATGTTCCTTAATGATGCTTCTTCTGTGCAGCTCTTATTACACACCAAAGTGAGTATGTTATGGAGTCATCTGGAGGAAGAGTTCTATCAAGATTTTATGAACTAAAAAAGTACCAACTTTAAAAAAAATGCAACATTCTAAATGAGGTGATTTACTTTGTGATGAGTTATGGTATAATAAAGTAGCATTTCCAACAGATTTATTCCACTGTTTGAATATTTTTAATAAGAGAAAACATTTTCACATCTACAGATAAAATTAATGCTTTCAGAGAAAAGTTACTGCCCTGGAAGGAAAGGATTAAATGAGAAAATGCAGTAGAAATGTTTGAACTAGTGAAAAGGTATAAACCAGATGAAAATATTATTGGACAAATTTTACAAACTTTAGATTTATTGTACACAAATTTTGAAAAATATTTTCCTGCACCTAAAGCTTGACATAACATCCCTGGATTGGGTGAGCAAGTCCTTTGTTTATGTGCATTTACATCAGCAAATTTAAATATTACAGAAGGGGTAGAGTTAACAGAAATAAGAAATGATAGAAGATTATAATTAAAATATTCAACTACAGATATCACAAGCTTTTGGTTTTCTCTAAAGGGTGCATTTCCAAATATACAAAAAAAAGCAATGAAAATATTCTTCGGATCTCAATGTCATATTTGTGTAGAACAAACTTTTCTATAATGAATAATATTAAAAACAAAAATTGATCATGGCTAGAATCTTTAAAAGAAGATTTAAGAGTATGCTTGTCCAAAATTCAACTTTGCAAAGATGATAATCTAAAAAAAGTCAAGCTCAGATATCTCAGTAAGTGTTAAATTATAACAAACAAAAATAAATATAAGTAGGGTTTAAAAATTTTTAATTGTTATCTTTGTATTACAAATTACAATAAATTGTTTCGTTTTATTTTTTGGCTCTGATGGTGTTTTTGGTTTGTAAATAAATCAAAAAAGGTATATTCTTTTCTTTTTAACTTTTTCTTTTGATCAACATAATTTAAGTGTCTAGGGAAGTTTAACTAGGGGTTCGAAGTGTGCCGTGAGATAAAAAAGGTCAGAAAACACTGCATTATAGGTACAACTACTTTGCTTATAACTTTAAAACTCTGCATGATTTTTATGACTGGATAGCATTCCATGGTATACATATACCAGAGTTTGTTAATCCATTCTTGGGTTGATGGGCATTTAGGCAGTTTCCACATCTTGGCAATTATAAATTGAATTGTGATAACTAATCAAGTGCAAATGTCCTATGATAAAATAATTTTTTCCTTTTAGGTAGATGCCTAGTAATGAGATTATGAGATCAAATAGAAGTATTTTGAATTTTTTGAGGATTCTCCATACTTCTTTCTAAAAAGGCTGTAGTAGTTTGTAGTCCCACAGTGTAAAAGTGTTCCCTTCTCTCCATTTCCGCACTGGTGTCTACAGATTTGGGACTTTGTAATGGGGGTTATTTTCACTGGGATTAGGTGATACCTCAGGTGGTTTTGATTTGCATTTCTCAGATGAAAAGAAGTTGTCTATCTTCATCAAAGAAGGTTCTGTTCGTATCTCTTGCCCAGTGATGGAGGGGCCTGTTTGCACTTGGTTATTGTTGTTGTTGATTAATTTGAGCTCTCTGTTGATTCTAGTTATTAGCCCTTTGTCAGATTGGTAACATGTAAACATCTTTTCTCATTCTGAAGGTTGTCTGTCTGCTTTACTTGTGTGTCCTTAGCCATGCAAAAGCTTTTCAGCTTAAGTAAGTCCCATTTGTTTATTTTTGTTGTTGTTGTGATTGCCACTAAAGTCTTCTTCATAAAATCTTTCCTCAGGCCAACATCATCCTGAGTTTTTCCTACACTTTCTTCTAGGATTTTTATCATTTCCTGTCTTAGATTTACATCTTTTGTTCATCTAGAGTCAATTTTTGTAAGTGGTAAAAGGTGCAAGTCCAGTTCTAGTCTTTTACATGTTGTTATCCAATTTTCCCAGCATCATTTATTGTATAGATATTCTTTTCCCCAGCGTATGCTTTTATTTGGTTTGAAGACCAGATGGCTATAAGAGACTAGTTTCATATCTTGTTGTCTATTCTGTTCCATAAGTTTATGTCTCTATTTTGGTGCCAATACCATACTGTTTTGATCACTGTGGACTTGAAATATAACCTAAAGTCTGGTAGAATGATGCTGCCAGCTTGGTTTTTATTACTAAGAATTGTCTTGGCTATATATGGTTTTTCTGGTTCCATACAAAATGAAGAACTATTTTTTCTAGTTCTTCAAAGTATGCTGTTGGTATTTTAATGGGGATTGCATTGAATCTGTAGATTGCTTTGGGTAGTATAGACATCTTAATAGTTGATTCTTCCCATCCAAGAGCATGATATGTTCTTTCATTTGTTAATGTCTTCTGCTGTTTCTTTTCCTAGGGTTTCATAATTCTCTTTGTAGAGATCCTTCACCTCTTTTGTTAGGTATATTCCTAGGTATTTCCTTTTCTTTGAAGTTACTGTAAAGGGAATTGTGTCCTTGATTTGCTTCTCAACCTGGCTGTTATTGGTGTGTACAAAGGCTACTGATTTGTGGACATCGATTTTTATACCCTGAGACATGACTATATTTCTTGATCACTTCCAGGAGTCTTGTGTGGTTGAATCTCTGGGGTTTTATAAGTATAAGATCATATATATCATCAGTAAAGGGCTGGAGTTTGACCTACTTTGCCCTCATTTGAATGCCCTTAACCTCCTTCTTTTGCTTGATTGCTTTGGCTAGAACTTCCAGAACTGTATTAAATAGTAGTGGCAATAATGGACATCCTTGACTGTTTCCAGTTCTAAGTGGAAAAGCTTCCATTCAGCATGATGTTCAGTCCTAGGTGACTTCAATCAGTTTAGGAAATGTACCACTTATGCCTATTTTCTTAAGCATTCTTGTTAGAAAAAGATGTGGAATTTTATCAAATGTTTTTACTGCATCCATTGAGAGGATCAGATGGTTTTTGGTTTTGATTCTATTTATATGGTGAATTACATTTATGAATTTGCATATGTTAAACCAACCTTACATCCCTGGGATGAAGCCTACTTGATGATCATGATGTATAATTTTTTTAATGTGTAGCTGTAATGTATTTGCTAAGATTTTATTGAGTGTTTTTGCATTGCTATTCATTAATGAAATTGGTCTATAGTTCTCCATTTTGTTGGGATCCTTTCCTGATTTTGGTGGTACTTTCTTTCTTTTTTTTTAAAGGCTAAAATCCACCTCATTCATGGAATAATTTTTATCATGCTACATGAATTTCTCCAGGCTGGAGACCACCTGTTGCCTCCCTTTTCACCTCCCACTCTTATGTTCACCTTCCTTCTAGTTTAAATAAGGGGCACATCTCTTACTCACCCCAAATCTAAATGAACTAATTCATTGCCTCAGGGTGCCAAACCAAAGAACAAGTTACAATATTGACTTAGACAATCCTCATTTTCAAGGCACCTGAATGTGGCTGTTTTTCTCATTCTTTCTCCTATTTCTGTAAAAGAAGAACCTTTACATTAGAAACAATGTCATTGTATTGTATGATCAATAATATTAAACATATCATCTCCTCCCTAATTTTGTTTAAAGCAAGGAATGACCCATGTAAGGTCATTTAGATATATTACACATGTAGCAGAAGTGACAACAATTATTCTTTAACACCTCTTCTATTCCCTAACCAAGCAAACAACATCAGAAAGAAGAAGAGAAGGGAGAAAGGCCTTATTTCCTTCTTTAAAAGTCTATATTTTGTGTATTTATTTCTTTATCCATTTTAGAATAAAAAATCAGCAGGTGGATTATCATGATGGGGATGCAAAATAATGTTTATTTAAATTAAAAAATGAAGTCACTTTTTTTTTCTTATTTGGTTGAAGGATTTGCCAATGAGAGCTGGCTTTGTCAATTAGATTGTGTAGTGGATATTTATCATAAATTGAATGAGGAGGTTAACAAATCACAGATAAAAGCACATGATAAAAATCAAAACTTTTTATCAAAAAATTGTATTGGACAAAAAAAATTGCATTGGACAGGTATATTAAAATGAACAGTAATTCAATTTCCTAAGCTCTTTCTAAGTCTTTTCAGTAAAGTAAGTACCTCTAAGTGGAAGAATAACAAGCATAAATAACAATAATTTAACAAGCTTTGGTAAAACCTTTTGAGATACTGCCCAGAAAATGAGAGAGTAAATGATTGCAATGAATAGGTAACAAATCAGTTCATAAGTCAGGTGGATTCCAATATCTTGCTTTCAACAAAATTTAGGGAGTAGATGATACGTTTTAATTTTATTTTTTTTTGCAGTTTTTGGCCAGGGCTGGGTTTGAACCCACCAACTCCGGCACATGGGGCTAGCACCCTACTCCTTTGAGCCATAGATATGTTTTAATATTATTGATTATACATGGTTTGGTGCCTGTGGCTCAATGGGCTAAAGCGCCAGCCATGTACACCTGAGCTGGCGGGTTCGAATCCAGCCCGGGCCCGCCAAACAACAATGACAGCTGCAACCAAAAAATGGCCGAGTGTTGTGGTGGGCGCCTGTAGTCCCAGCTACTTGGGAGGTGGAGGCAGGAGACTTGCTGGAGCCCAGAATTGGAGGTTGCTGTGAGCTGTGATGCCATGGCATTCTACTCAGGCTGACGGCTTGAGGCTCTGTCTCAAAAAAAATATATATTGATTATACAATACTTTGTGACTTTGGCATATAGTTCAGAAGTAGTCCAAAGAATTGAATGACAGTGGTATAGCAAAACCATTTCTATCCAGTTATTTATTTTACTTAATCTTAGTTGCTTAACACTCAATGTTTTGGAAAAAAGTACCGAGTACAATTGATGCTAAATCCTATTTCATTTTACTGATAAGTAATATTGGTACCTGAACCAATTTTTTTTTAAAGCTCAGTTCCAATGATATTTTAATTCCTTCTTTAAGGAATTAAATATTTAACAATATTTTTTAGGATTTGGAATAAATTTAATATAGTTTTGACTAACTGTGTACCAGTATTGTTTGTGATAATAACTGAATCCAGAAAAAAAATTTCAATACTTAGAGCTTTTTGATAATGAGAAAATTTTGAAATTTAATTTCAATTTATAAGTTATTGTCTATCATGTTATATAAATTATCATTCATAATTTTCATTTCAAAGATATTACATTTAAACAAAATTCTTTAAAAACACAAATTCAATAAGAAAGTTAAATAATGTAAATTTCCCACTCCTTAAGAAGAGCATGTTCTGATCAGGAGGAGCCAAGATGGCAGTCTGTAGCCAGCTTTCTGCAGATGCTCCCGTCTAGAAGGAGAGTTAAAGGACAGAAATTTAGCGAGAAAGCCAATGGTTTGGAGCTGAGCCAAGAGACAAGGTCGAGGAACACACATCAACCCTGCTGGAGCGATCTGCGAACCCAAGGATACAAATTAAAGGTACAGAGAACATCACCAAGTGGACGGGAGTCCTCTCCCCCAAGAGAACAGCTCGCCATATACTCCATACCTCCATACAAACAAGTGAGCAGAGTTCGAATGTCCTCCCACTCTACCCCATGGGAGAGACCCTCTAAAAACCAGACCTCCTTCCCCTGTGCCGCGGCACTCTCCTGCCAGGCATAAAGCTGTATAAAACTGTATATATTCTCTACTTGCAAGATGGAACTCCCGGCACTCCCCTCCACTCTCACCCTGAGGTCTGGAGGTCTGTCCCCCACGGAGTCCAGATTCTTGAACACTTTCTCAAGGGCTGTGGACGGGGCGCAGGTTGCCAATGGTCTGTGCTATTCTCCCGGGTCGGGAGTGGTGAGAGGAGAGTGGGCCGAGGGGTGGCTGGCGGAAGCCGACCAAAGCTTTGCTAAATTTCGGCCACACCTGGCCCTCAGTGGATGACAGCTGAGACAAAGGGCTGAAGCTCACAGACGAAGTCAAGACTATTAGCAGCCCAGCTCTCTTCCACAGGGCAGAAATTCTGCGAACTTGTTCTGTTCTATCAGCTTTTTCATCTACTTTACATCAATCAGGGACAGGGCTGGAACTGAGTGAATCACCCCAGTGCCTATCAAGTACCCAGGTTGTCAGGCCTCACCTCTCCCCCTGCCAACACCGACATAACTGGTGAACTGGCTGAGGAGCCACAGAGCCCTGTGTGACGTAGGCAGGCACAAACCTCTAGAGCATCTGTTCATTGGAGGGAACTGGACCACAGCCCTGCAGGGTTACCAGAGACTGGGTGCGACACAGGGGCAAGGCGGGGAAAGAGGCATCAACCTTCCCAGGCTAATTTACTGGCTGGGGGGGCCCTCCTGAGCTCACAGAACCTTGGAGCGAGTTATACTAAAGCTGCCAGCAGACTTCTGCTGTCTAGTCACCAGAGACTTTTCAACTCTTTGATTTGGTTGAGGTTGGTACTGGCTGGGACAATTGATTGGTACCTCTTCAACTGGGCCAATCACCCGAGGACTTTCCAATGTTGTACACTGGGTGTGTGGTAGTGGGAAGGTTTGATTTGGCTTTTTCAATTGTTGCCTGTGGGGGGTGCAGGGACTTAACTCTGGTATTCCTTCACAGCACAGATTTCAATCCAGAGTAACAGATTCTCTAGGGTAAGACAAAGACCAGCTCAAAATAACACAGAGCCACTTAACCCCACCACACCAAGAAGGTCCCCAGTTTGGCAAGCAGTGGCACAACTGTAGGGGAAAAGGTAAAGACCCCAGTCCAAGCTTTTAAGCAAAGAACTGGTCAATCACTACTCCTAGAACTCCCGGCCCAAATTGTCCTTATCTACTCATCTAGCCAAATGGTGTAAAATTAAGCATGGGGCGGAATCAACAGAAAAGCTCTGGAAATATGAACAACCAGACTAGGTCAACCCCCCCAAGGAATAATCTGGCGGACACAAGTGAGGATCCTATGCATAAACAGATGGCTGAAATGTCAGAAATTGAAGTCAGAATTTGGATTGCAAACAAGATCAATAAAATAGAGGAAAAGTTGGATTTAGAAATTCTGAGTGCATTTCAAAAATTGTCTCAAGAATTGAAGGAATTCAAAGACCAAATGACCAAAGATTTGGACACATTGAGGCAAGAAATTGCAGCCCTCAAAGATCTGAAAAACAAAGTAGAATCCCTCAGCAACAGAATGGAGCAAGCAGAAGAAAGGATTTCTGACATGGAACACAAAGCTATTGAA
>CAUYON010082619.1:0-10579 GCA_963573935.1 Arctocebus calabarensis
CTGGGACTACAGACGCCTGCCACAACACCCGGCCATTTTTTGGTTGCAGCCATCATTGTTTGGTGGGTCCAGGCTGGATTCGAACCCGCCAGCTCAGGTGTATGTGGCTGGCGCCTTAGCCACTTGAGCCACAGGTGCCGAGCCTTAGATGTATATTCTCATTTGATTTAAAGGTGTGCAACCTTTTCTTTGTTATGGCATATTTTAAAAGCTAAAATATTTCAGGCCTTGTAGAAAATATTCTCAATATAAGTTTCAAAGATAAATGAAAAATAGAAAAGTGATTTAAAAAAATGAAATATATCAACAGTAAATTTTTTTTTAAACTGTATAAGGTGCTCTCATGCTGCTTATTCTTAGAATGGGATTTTTTCTTTTGTTTTTCAGACAGTCTCACTATGTCACCCTCAATAGAGTACCGTAGCATCACAACTCACAGCAACCTCTAACTTTTGGGCTTAAGCAATTCTCTTGCCTCAGCATCCCAAGTAGCTGGGACTACAGGTGCCCGCCACACCTGGCTGTTTTTTTTTTTTTTGCAGTTGTCATTGAGGTTCAGCTGGCTCAGGCAGGGTTCGAACCTGCCAGCCTCGGTGTATGTGGCTGGCGCCTTAACCACTATGCTATGGGTGCCAAGGCTAGAATGGGATTTTTCTACTTTGCATATTCAGGGGAATTCAAGAAATATCAAGTAGAATGGTTGCACAAATTCAAACATTTATGACATTTTTAGAAACTTCATTTCAACTGAATTCCTCATTTCTAAAGTTAAAAAAGCATAAGAAAGCTTCAGTGGGAAGTTACAAAATGCAGAGATTGAGTTATTTAATGACTTATTGGGCCTTGCTTTCTCTTCACTATTAACTTCAAGGTAATCTGATATGGTAGGCCCTTGGCCACAAGTAGCTACTGAGCACGTGAAATGTAGCCAGTCCAAACTGAGATGTGAAGGCCATGGTGGCTTACGCCTATAATCCTAACACTCTGGAAAGCCAAGGTGGGTGGATTGCTTGAGTTCATGGGTTTAAGATCAGCCTGAGCAAGAGTGAGACCCTGTCTTTAAAAATAGCCAGGTGTTGTGGTACCAGTTACTCGGGAGGCTGAGGCAAGAGAATAGCCTGAGCCCAGGAGTTTGAGGTTGCTGTGAGCTATGATGCCACAGCACTCTATCAAGGGCAACAAAATGAGACTCCGTCTCAAAACAAAACAAAACAGGCTCAGCGCCTGTGGCTCAACGGGCTAAGGCACCAGCCATGAACATCTGAGCTGGCGGGTTTGAATCCAGCCCAGGCCCGCCAAATAACGATGGCTGCAACCAAAAAACAGCTGAGAGTTGTGGTGGACGCCTGTAGTCCCAGCTACTTGGGAGGTAGAGGCAGGAGACTTGCTTGAGCCCAAGAGGTGGAGGTTGCTGTGAGCTGTAATGCCACAGCATTCTATCCAGGGTGACAGCTTCAGGGTTTGTCTCAAAAAAAAAAAAAAAGGCTGGGCCCCATATACTTGAAGGTGGCAGGTTCAAACCCAGCCTCTGCCAAACTGCAAAACAGAAAAATAGTCAGGTGTTGTGGTGGGCGCCTGTAGTCCCAGCTACTTGGGAGGCTGAGACAAGAGAATCGCCTAAGCCCAAGAGTTGGAGGTTGCTGTGAGCTGTGTGATGCCACAGCACTCTACTGAGGGCGATAAAGTGAGACTGTCTCTACAAAAAACAAAAAAAAAACAGATGCAATATAAGAGTAAAATATACCTAGAATTTTAAAGATTCAGTAAAGAAAAGTAAAGTGTTTTTTTTTGAGACAAGAGTCTCAAGCTGTCACCCTAGGTAGAGTGTCATTGCGTCAGAGCTCACAGCAACCTCAACTCTTGGGCTTAAGCAATTCTCTTGCCTCAGCCTCCCAAGTAGCTGGGACATCAGGCACCCACCACAATGGCTGGCTATTGTTTTTTTGTTGTTGTTGCAGTTGTCATTGTTTTAGCTGGCCGGCCAGGTTTGAACCTGCCAGCCTCAGTGTATGTGGTCGGCGCTCTACCCACTGAGATACAGGTGCTACCAGTAAAGTATTTCATTAATAATTTTATATTGATTTCATACTGAAATATTTCTCGTATACCATATTAAATAAAACTAAGTGGCGTCTAAAAAATTTTGAATTATATATGTGGCTCACATTATATTTCTCTTGGACAGAAAAGCCTAAGAAGCTCACTCAGTATAGAATAATTTTTAAAGCAAAAAATAAAGATCTTATGATGTATCTTTGGACATGCTACACAAACTCAGGACACACAAGTACAAACCATCCACAGCTGCTGTCTGAGTATCATGGACGTCTGCCTGTACTTTGGAAGTCACACTAATTCTTCGGGCTTTTCTCTCAATTGTGCAGGGGTCTGAGGAATCTGTAAAAGCAGAAGGAAAGCCAGTAACAAATAATACATTTGTTAGCAAGAGTAAATAGTCATTGGCTCATAAGGATGGCTTGTGCAACCCCCCAGAGATGAGTGCATTTACCCTTCCTATTACTTTATGTTACCTTCAGTTCTCTTGTGAAGGCAAGTGCTGTGTTTAATACTGCTTTTTACAACATATATAGAGTAGTGGCTCTTAAGACATTTTTTCTACCTTCTGGAAGTACATGGAACAAATGCCCTATTTTACCAGTTTCCTACTTTTTAGTGGATATGGGGTATAAATTCAGTGATAGCAATTAAATTTCAACATAAAAGCAAAATTTAAGAGATTATACTTTAGCCAGTAATCTTAATCTCTGATTAAGCAATAGCTGTTTCAAAATAGTGTGATGGCTTACTCCTACCACTCTGGGAGGCCAAGGCAGGTGGATTGCCTGAGCTCAGGAGTTTGAGACCAGCCTGAGCAAGAGTGAGACCCCATCTCTACTGAAAATAGAAAAGCTACCTGGGCACTGTGGCAGACAGATGTAGTACCAGCTACTCGGGAGGCTGAGGCAAGAGGATTGCTTGAGTACAAGAGTTTAAGGTTGCTATGACCTATCAGGCCAAAGCACTCTAGCCAGGGTGACAGAATGAGATTTTGCCTCAAAAAAGAAAGAAAGGAAAAGAAAAAGATGGGCTGGAAATACACTATCTATGCAAAGCTAACTATTATTAGCTTTAGCTAACTATTATTAGTTTTTAATAATACTATTATAGTATTATTTTAATACTGACAAAATAAAACTACAGAATTTTTATTTTCATTTTTTTGAGACAGTTTTTACATTGTCACCCTCGGTAGAGTACCGTGGCGTCACAGCTCATAGCAACCTCCAACTCTTGGGCTTAGGAGATTCTCTTGCCTCAGCCTCCCAAGTAGCTGAGACTACAGGCACCTGCCTGTAGTGAGACTCTGTCTCTAAAAAATAAATAAAATAAAAATGGCTAGACCTCATAGCATGGTGCTTAGGTCCTTATAAATATTCCATTGTTAGAGTAATGAAAGCAAAGTAAACATCTCCATAGGCTCCAAAGAATAAGGTAAAATTCTTTTTTATATCTGTAAAGTACAAAAGCATTACATACCCTTATCTCACTGACTCTTACAAACCTGTAAAATACACAAGTGAGTATTTGGCTAGATCACTACTCTGTGGTGCAGAAATCGAATGTGAAAAAGGTCAGGTGGCCAAGATGACCAGGACAACTGCTCAGGTCATGGGACACCAAAGTCTGCACTTGCCACTGTATGACTTTGAGTGACCTGAAGAGAGTTCACACACACTGTATTACTTAACTACAAAGTCCAATCTCAAAACACTTCTCTTTGTCTCCCTGTCTTTCCTTCTGTTTCTTTTTCACCTATACACATACACATTCTTTCTCTATCACATTTATTCAGATAAACTTTCATATTCCACTTAGGCTTCTGGTGTATACCAATTCTAACAGTTATTTGCATTTTACTTTTTTTTTTTTTTTAAGATACTGCAAGTCAATTTGCTCTAAAGTATCTGTACTTTAGAAAAGGCCAATTTACATTAAAACAAAATCAGACTCTACAAGTGGCTAACAGAGAACAAATTTGAAGTCACAGAGAAAACCAAATAGTTTTTATAAATCTGTGATGGAAAGGCTTACTAAAAAATTACAGAATTTAATCAAGTCTTATTGTTTATCACTCTTGCTCAGGCTGGTCTTGCCTCCTGAACTCAAACAATCCACCTAACCTTAGCCTTCAAGAGTGCTGGGATTATAGGCGTGAGCCACCTCACTCAGTTTTATAGTGAAGATGTTTTAGATGGCTCTATAGTCTACTCTTTATTAAAACTATATACATGTAGGCTCGGTGCCTGTGGCTCAACGGGCTAAGGTGCCAGCCACGTACACCTGAGCTGGCTGGTTCGAATCCAGCCCCCGGACCCACCGAACAACAATGGCTGCAACCAAAAAAAAAAAAATGGCCAGGCATTGTGGCAGGCGCCTGTAGTCCCAGCTACTTGGGAGGTGGAGGCAAGAGACTCGCTTGAGCCCAGGAATTGGAGGTTGCTGTGAGCTGTGAATGCCACGGCACTCTACCCAGGGCGACAGCTTGAGGCTCTGTCTCAAAAAAAAAACAAAACCCACTATATACATGTAGAATATTAACTGTTTGGGATAGAAGTCACGTCCCTTTTGTTGCATCAACTTACATAACCTATAGGTACACGTTTAAGAAATTGATTGTAACTGGAATCCCATCATAACTATAAGGGACTATCCAGTATCAGTTTCAGCAAATTTTGTTTGAATTAAATAAGCCATAGTGGTAGCGCCCATAGCTCAGTGGGTAGGGCATTGGCCACATACACCAAGGCTGGCGGGGTTCAAACCTAACCTAGGCCAGTTAGAAAAACAATGACAACTGCAACAAAGAGGGCAGCGCCTGTTGCTCAGTGGATAGGATGTGGGCCCCATATACTGAGGATAGCAGGTTCAAACCTGGCCCCGGCCAAACTGCAACAAAAAAATACTTGAGCGTTGTGGCGGGTACCTGTAGTCCCAGCTACTTGGGAGGCTGAGGCAAGAGAATCCCCCAAGCCCAGGAGTTGGAGGTTGCTGTGAGCTGTGACACCATGGCACTCTACCAAGAGCAATAAAGTGAGACTCTGTCTCTTAAAAAAAAAAAAAAAAAAAAAGGGCAGTGCTTGTGGCTCAAGGAGTAGGGTGCTGGCCCCATATACCGGAGGTGGTAAGTTCAAACCTGAGCCCGGCCAAAAACTACAACAAAGAAAATAGCTGGGTGTTGTGATGGGCACCTGTAATCCCAGCTACTTGGGAGGCTGAGGCAAGAGAATCCCTTAAGCCCAAGAGTTGGAGGTTGCTGTGGGCTGTGACGCCACGGCACTCTTACCCAGGGTGACAGCTTGAGATTGTCTCAAAAAAAAAAAAATTATAAATAGGCCGTAGAAAAGATTCCTTTTAGTGTAAAGGTACTTGTGGAAAGCCAGATGAGGCTTGATATTGAGATGACATTATGGAATATTAATGAAAGCCTGTGCACAATTCCCAGCTGACGAGGATACCAAATACATGGTGTTACTCCCAAAGACACTAGACAGGATATTAAAATCCCCATTCCTATATTCCACTTGGAAGATTCTAAAAAGAATCTTTTCTATGGCCTATTTAATTCAAACAAAATTTGCTGAAATTGATACTGGATACTCCCTTACAGTTATGATGGGATTCCAGTTTACAATCAATTTCTCAAATGTGTACCTATAGGTTATGTAGGTTAATACTCCTGCCAGCAGATATGTCACATTACCTCAGGACATTTTTTTTCTTTAACAGTCTTTTATCTGTGAAGTATCCACATGTTTTGTCCTTTTATACTGAATTCTTTGACTTTTTATTACTGGGTTGTGGAAAATAGTTTACACGTATTTTCTCTCAATCTGTGCTTTCCTGTTTTCTTTTTCTTTTTTTTTTTTTGTTGCAGTTTGACCAGAGTTGGGTTCAAACCCACCACACTCAGGATATGGGACAGGCTCCCTATTCAGTAAGCCACAGGTGCCACCCTCCTTTTCATTTTCTTAATAGTACCTCTTGATGGGTGGCGCCTGTGGCTCAAAGGAGTAGGGCGCTGGCCCCATATGCCAGAGGTGGCGAGTTAAAACCCAGCCCCGGCCAAAAACTACCAAAAACAAAGTACCTCTTGGTGAGGCAGAGTATTGAATTGTAGCCTTAATTAGCCTGTTTTTCCTCTTTTGTTTTTGTTTTCCTTGAGACCAAGTCTCAAGCTGTCACCCTGGGTTGAATGCTGTGGCATCACAGCTCACAGAAACTCTTGGGCTTAAGCCAGTTGTTCTCAAACTTCCCAATGCCGTGGCCTTTTAATACAGTTCCTGTGGGTGTGACCCATAGGTTGAGTACTGGCTTAAGCGATTCTTTTGCTCCAACCTCCCAAGTAGCTGGGATGACCAGGGCTGGCCACAACGCTCGGTGATTTTTTTGTTGTTGCAGTTGTCATTGTGGTTTTAGCTGGCCCGGGCCGGGTTGGAACCTGCCAGCCTGGGTGTATGTGGCCGGCGCCCTACTTACTGAGCTATGGGTGCTGCCCTGTTTTTCCTTTTATTGCTTCCTGTGTCCTATTTAAAAACCGTTATCTACATAGTTGCAAAGACACTCTGTTCTTTAACTTAGGTGTATGACCTATCTTAAATTTTTGTGTATGGGTAGCGCCTGTGGCCCAGGGAGTAGGGTGCCGGCCCAGCATGTCGAAGGTGGCGGGTACAAACCCAGCCTCGGCTGAACTGCAAAAAAAAAAAAAAAAAAAAAAAATAGCCAGGCGTTGTGGTGGGCGCCTGTAGTCCCAGCTACTCGGGAGGCTGAGGCAAGAGAATGGCTTAACCCCAGGAGTCGGAGGTTGCTGTGAGCTGTGTGACGCCACGGCACTCTATCGAGGTCAATAGAGTGAGACTCTGTCTCTACCAAAAAAAAAAAATTTTTTTTTTTTTTTTTTTTTTTTGCATATGATGTGAAGCAGAGATCAAAATTTGTTTTTTTCCACATGGATATCCAGTTCTTCCAGCCTTGTTTACTGAAAAAACTTTTCTTTCCCTATTGACTGCTTTGGTGCTTCTGTCAAAAAAACAACTGACACTGTGAGTGAGGGTCTACATCTCGGATCTCTATTCCATTCCAGTGGTCTATTTATTTTTTCTTATGTCAGTACCACACTGATTACCATAGCTTTACAGCAAGTCCTAAAGTTGGTTAGTCTAAGACTTCTGACTTTGGTCTTTTCCAATATTGTTTTAGGTCTTTATGCCTTTCCATAGAAATTTCAGAATCAGGTTGTTAACAACCAAAAAAAACCCCTAATGGGGTTATAACTGGTATTGCATTGTATCTACATGTCAATTGTGCAAAAATAGGCATCTTAACAATATTGATTCATGGTATATTGATCCATTTATTTAGGTTGTCTTTAATTTCTTTTGGCAATGTTTTGTAGTCTCTAATGTATAAATCTCTGGTTAAATTTATTCCTAAGTACTACATGGTTTTTGATGATATTATAAATGGAGTATCTTTTAAATTTCATTTTTCAGTTGTTTACCTGATGTATTTCCAGTTGTTTTTTAGTATCCTTAGGGCTTTATGTATTTCTTTATAAATAATAAATAATCCTATTAGAGTATATACATTTTTTTCAAAGAATTCCTTTATTATTATTATTTTTTTTTTTTTTTGAGACAGAGCCTCAAGCTGTCACCCTGAATAGAGTGCTGTGGCATCACAGTTCACAGCAACCTCAATTCCTGGGCTCAAGCGAGTCTTTTGCCTCTGCCTCCCAAGTAGCTGGGACTACAGGCGCCCGCCACAATGCGTGGCCATTTTTTGGTTGCAGCTGTCATTGTTGTTTGGTGGGCCAGGCTGGATTTGAACCCGCCAGCTCAGGTGTACGTGGTTGACGCCTTAGCCGGTTGAGCCACAGGCGCCGGGTCAGAATATATACATTTATTTAATAATTTTATATCTTCCTTTCCAATCTTTTTTTTTTTTTTTTTTTTTGAGTCAGCGCCTCAAGCTGTCTCCCTGGGTAGAGTGCCATGGCATCACAGCTCACAGCAACCTCTAACTCCTGGGTTCAATTGAGTCTCCAGCCTCCACCTCCCAAGTAGCTATGAAATACTCCCTTAAAGTCTGGAGAAAAAAATAAACATGATGTCCACAGGGATAATTTTAGGAGTATGAATGATTTTCTGCTTTTCTATTTTTTTTTCTAATTTTATTTATTTATTTATTTTTTTGAGACAGAGCCTCAAGCTGTCACCCTGGGTAGAGTGCTCTGGCATCACAGCTCACAGCAACCTCCAATGCCTGGGCTCAAGCGAGTCTCCTGCCTCCACCTCCCAAGTAGCTGGGACTACAGGTGCCCGCCACAACACCTGGCCATTTTTTTTTTTTTTGGTTGCAGCCATCATTGTTGTTTGGCGGGCCCGGGGGCTGGATTCGAATCTGCCAGCTCAGGTGTACGTGGCTGGCACCTTAGCCCATTGAGCCATAGGCACCAAGCCAACCCAGCTGGTATTCTTTCCTGTATGTTTGGCACAATTTACCTACCCATGAAACCATCTGGATATGGAGTTTTCATTGTGGGAAATTTTTAATAATGGATTCAATTTCTTTAATAGATATACACAGCTATTAACATTTACTATTTCATCTTGTTTGTCATTTTGGTAGGTAGTATTTTTCAAGAAATTTGTCCATTTTATCTAAGGTGTCAAGCTTATTTTAATGGGTAACTGATCTTTTACTTCTGATTGTGGTAATTTGTGTTCTTTCTCTTTTTTTCTAGGTTAGTCTACCCTGGAGTTTGATTTTTGTTTATCTTTTCAAAGATCAAACTTTTGGCTTCAACGTTCTCTGTTCTGTTTTCTATCTTATTTCCTTTCTTCTACTTACTTTGTTCTTTTATCAATAATTCTTAAGGTTGAATTTTAGGTCACTGTTGAGATCTTACTGTCTGCTTTTTTGTTTGTTTGTTTTGTTTGTTTTTGAGACAAGAGTCTCAACTCTGTTGCTCTGGGCAGAGTGCCATGGCATCATCATAGCTCACGATCTCAAACTCTTGGGCTTGAGCAATCCTCCTGCCACAACACCTGGCTAGTTTTTCTATTTTTTAGCAGAGATGGAGTCTTGTTCTAGCTGCTCTTGAACTCCTGAGCTTAAATGATCCACCCTCCTCAGCCTCCCACAATATTATAGGATTATAGGCGTGAGTCACAGCATCCAGTCAGATCTTGCTGTCTTATAAGAATGCTTAAAGCTGGCTCAGCGCCAGTGGCTCAACGGGCTAAGGCGCCAGCCACGTACACCTGAGTTGGTGGGTTTGTATCCAGCCCAGGCCTGCCAAACAACAATGGTGGCTGCAACCAAAAACTGATCAGGCATGGTGGCAGGCACCTGTAGTCCCAGCTACTTGGGAGGCAGAGGCAAGAGACTCACTTGAGCCCAGGAATTGGAGATTGCTATGAGCTGTGATGCCACAGCACTCTACCCAGGGTGACAGCTTGAGGCTCTGTCTCAAAAAAAAAAAAAAAAGAATGCTTAAAGCCATAAATTTTCTGGTTCCACGCCTGTAGCACAGTGGTTATGGCACCAGCCACATGTACTGAGGCTGTGGCAGGCACCTGTAGCCCCAGCTACTTGGGAGCTGAGGCAAAAGAATCACTTAAGCCCAAGAGTTGGAGGTTGCTGTGAGCTATGATGCCCCAGCACTCTATTGAGTGAGACAAAGTGAGACTCTGTCTCAAAAAAAAAAAAAAAACACACTGCACTGCAACCCTATAAACAAAACTGAGCTTAAGTAATTAAGTCAGGTAATATTGTTTTTCACATAAAATTTATACATTCCCTAATTAAGTCTGAGATTTAAACAAAAAAAACAAAACCTCTGAGATTTTAAAATAAGACAATCTCTTTTTTTTTGAGACAGAGCCTCAAGCTGTCACCCTGGACAGAGTGCTCTGGCATCACAGCTCACAGCAACCTCCAATTCCTGGGCTCAAGCGAGTCTCTCACCTCCGCCTCCCAGGTAGCTGGGACCACAGGCGCCCGCCACAACGCCGGCCATTTTGTGGTTGCAGCCGTCATTGTTGTTTGGCAGGCCCGGGCTGGATTCAAACCCACCAGGTCAGGTGTATGTGGCTGGCGCCTTAGCCCGTTGAGCCACAGGCGCCGAGCCATTTCTGCCCTATTCTTAATAGCCTATGTTTTATAATTCTCAAGACCAAACTACAGTACGCTTTTACTATTTTAGTCCTTTTTGTTTTAAGCAACTCTAGATTGATCATTAACATATAGAATGGTTGAGAATGTCTTATTGTGGCTCGGCGCCTGTGGCTCAACAGGCTAAGGCACCAGCCACGTACACCTCAGGTGGCAAGTTCGAATCCAGCCCAGGTCCGCCAAACAACAATGACGGCTGCAACCAAAAAATGGCCGGGCGTTGTGGCAGGCGCCTGTAGTCCCAGCTACTTGGGAGGCTGAGGCAAGAGGATCACTTGAGCCCAAGAGTTAGAGGTTACTGTCAGCTATGAGGCCATTGCACTCTACCCAGGACAACAAAGTG
>CAUYON010082622.1:0-32708 GCA_963573935.1 Arctocebus calabarensis
CTTCCGACCAGCACGAGCCCTCACGGGGCCCTTCCGACCAGCACGAGCCCTCACGGGGCCCTTCCGACCAGCACGAGCCCTCACGGGGCCCTTCTGACCAGCACGAGCCCTCACCGTGCTCTTCCGACCAGCACGGGGCCCTTCTGACCAGCACAAGCCCTCACGGGGCCCTTCCGACCAACACGAGACCTCACTGATTATCCTACACTGTGACCACCTTAAACTAAAGTTCGGTATCCACTTCTCCCATTTCACATTGATTATCCTATATGGTAACCCCCTTAAATGTAAGTTGGGTACATTGAACTTCTCTACACGCTTGTCTTCATAAACTCCAGGTACAGACACATTCCCTAAGGGCAGGGATGAGTCTAAATTTCTTTGCCTCCCTCACTCGGCCCAGTATGGGTCCCTAACTTCCTGTGGTTGAGTGCCTTCCTTTGTAAATGAAGATGTTTTGTGCAGTAACATCTGTGAGAACATCTCCCTCAGTGCCCACAGTAAGGGCTCAGTAAGTGCAGATGAAAGGGCTCCTTGGCCTTAACTAGGGCACAAACAAGAAGTTCCCTGTGGGCCAGTGGGGGGCTGCTTTAGCAGGACCACAGTCTACACAACAAAGGAAGTGCCAGTGGGCCCGTGTAAAGTTAGACACACAAAAACGATTCCTGAGTTGTTCTACCTCAATAGCTAAGAAAGAGCCAAAGAAAACAAATTCCAGAACCAGCCAGTGAGAGCCAGGAGTTAAATCAGATTCCGGACAACTGGTTTCAAACACAACGCCACACATCCATGAGTCTTAAGAGTTAGTTCTAGTCAGAATCCATGAAGCAATATTAACCTCCTAGCCATACTCTAATACAGAACAAATCATTCTTGAATTTTAGACTTCACTAATTATTTCCAAACTTCTAGATTCATCAGCATTTACCACTGACTTTCCAGGAAAGTCTTGTGTTAGTACTGAAAACCTCCTTTCCAACGTGCCATCCACAAATCATGCAGGAAAAGGACCAGCAGCCAAATCAATTCCAGTTTGCCAAGTCCCACCCTTCAATGTAAGATCTGTACGATCACCTTTCGATCACCTTCCTTATCCCTGGGGTCTGAATCCACTGGCAGTTTCTGGGTTATCAATCACAAGTAGAAGGTAGAAAAACTTGCACTCTTGGCCATGTGCTGCTTAACTCCCTGAAGCATGAACTCTACTCACTCCAACTCAGTGAAATCACCTTCTGCATTGTCCTTACTTCTAATTACAAGGTGGTCATTGTACAAAAGTTCTCCATAATGGATTCTTAGGGAGGGTACAGGGGCACAGGACACCAGCTCAAGAGAAGATGAAGTTTCAGAAGCTGCACACGCTTTCCTGAGCCAACCGCCACAAACCAAAGAGTTCTGGGAAAGGAGAAAGGACGTGACATACAAAAGAAACTTACAGTTCAAACAGGTGCTTGCCAACTTCTGCATCTACTGCACTGAGGGGATCGTCCAGGAGGTAGATGTCGGCGTCTTGATACACTGCTCTAGAAAATGTGTAAAGAGGTATCAGAAGGCCTCATGCTTCGAGGAATCGCATCCATGTTCAACACCTTAGATGGTCATTCCACGTGGCAATGGAACACCAGAAGGTAGGTGCTTCCCACGGAACCCAGCACACAGCAGGTGCATTCAGTACATTCATCCATCCTAGGGGCACGAAAGACACCAGCAGAGTGGCCGCTGAAACTTGGACTTACCTCGCGAGGTTCACCCGTGCCTTCTGCCCTCCACTCAGCGTGGTTCCCCTATCTCCTATCACCGTCAGATCCCCATCCTCCAGAAGCTGGAAGTCCTACGAGGGGAAAAATGGGGGAAAGAGGAAGGCTTAAAATGGGTTCTACTGTCACCCTAAATTTTGCCCGTCAATTCTTCAAAAACATAAGATGAATTCAATCAACAGAAAAGGATGTATTTCGTGGTGACTACCTTTTAACACTGACCCTTTCAACAAACAAAACTCTTGAGGTGTTTTTTTTCTATTTTAATGTTGGAGTTCTTCATAGCACTTACGCACTTAACCATGTTAACAGATATTTATTGAGAAACGACATATATATATGTCAGGCCTTGTTCTGGACACGGAAATTCAGTAGTAAAGAAAGTAAGAAGACAATGGTCCTGGAGTTTTCACAGTAGATGGCTGACAATAAAAAGCTACTACGAATGCAAATGGTAAGTAAGTGCCAAGAAGGAAAAGGAACCTGACTCGGGGGAGGGACAGTGAGGGAGACACAGTCCTTATCTGGGCTGGCAGCAAGGGGTCTTTTAAGCAGAGACCCATTGGCAGGTGGGGTGAGAGGCACACTCTGCAGAAACCAAGTTCCACAAAGATGAGCGAGGAAAAGCCACGGGGCAGCCACCTGTCCATGAAACAGCAGGGAACCTTGGCATTAACCTTCACAAGCACCGTCCACAGCAAAGGCCCTGCTACAGATCAAGCTTTCATTTGTCATTGTTTTTCATTTGTTTCTATACTGACCAATCTGGGGACAAAGGAAATGGCACTTTGGGATCTCCATGACAATCAAGTCCTTCAACCTGCCTAAGAGCTTATTTTGTCACTCCTACAAAATATCTGCGAGAAACAAGATTAAACTCACAGGATGCTGGGAGAATTGTAAGAGAAAAGTGTGTAAACACCCTCTCGTGGATAGTAAACAGAAAAAAGATACGAGTTCCCTGAAATTTGCTATTGGTGACAGACACAAATTTTCTGACCCACCCAACAGTGAAATGCCACACACGGCATGAACCCTGTTAGCAAAGTGCACCACCAAAAGGAAACAAGAAAGACTATCTCCATCGTGACTGCTCCCTGACCACCCCAGAGGCGCACAGACAGAAGCAGGGATCCCTCCACACTCAAAGCTGAGCTGGACCGCATCAAATGAAAGGCAACAATTGCCCTGTTGAGAAAATTCAATATTTCACATTATCTCTTTGTCGAGTTCAGAAGTTAATACTGCCTCTTGTTTTCAGTTTCCTTGAAAAACAATGCACCAGTTCAAGTTCCAAGGCTTTCATGCACACACATACAGTGCACTTGGCCTCCAGTTCATCGCTGACAGTCCTTTTAATGGATTCTGTCTAGGTTTTATGCCTTGATTTTACGTCATTTGTTTCCTTTCTCAAAATAGCACAAAGCTGGAAGCAGGGCAATCTTAGCCATTTTCCAGAGAAGGCATTCACATTCTCGCTCTCTTTCCAGCCAGGGGGCAGGAATGGGCTCTGAGTCTGGTGACCGTACGCTGAGTGTTACGACTCTGAGTGTTGTTGACTCAGCAAACTATTTGTGGACACACCTGACACAGGGAAAATACTTCGAAGGATCTGAAGTAAAATCTGAGTCAGGCGAATTTCCTAGTCATGACTTCTTAGGTTGGTTAAAGAAAGAGCATGAGTTGAGCAGAAATTATAAACACTCCCAGTGACAGGAAGGCATTTTCACTCATGTTAATCACAGGCCAGTAAAATTGGCCAATTATTCCAGCCACAAAGTGTTTTCACTGGGCACCACACACACAAACTAAGACCAAGAAATGGCTACCAAGGTTTGCCACATGGAGCCCATGAGATGCCCATTAACACTGGTGACCTGAAGGTGACATACCACTGAGGAGACTGTTAGGCAGGTAAGGATGGCCGGGTCTGGCATAGAAGGACAGTTCCCAGGTCACAGAGCGAGGCCCTCACACCTCTTTGGCTGCAGCTTGGCTTCCAATTGGCACTGCCTTGCCGGGCGTGGCCTGTCAAACTAATTTTCCAGGCCTGGTTCAAACTCTCTCTCCTAGGACATCACTCCTGCATTTCCGCAGTCACAAATCATTTCTCTCTCTACTAGGTTAAGGTCTTGTTTGTATTTTCCCTGCAGGGCCCAGTTCATATTGCTTCATGAAATTCACATGTGTGCCCAGATTATCTCCCCCAGGTCAGCTCCTGGACGGCTGAACTACGTACCAACCAGCACTCTAGACGTCTGAATTATCTCAACTCTCACAATGACCCGCACAGAAGTGCTGTCTCACCTCACAAGAAACTGAGCCTCAGTGAGGGCGTGGCGCTGCTCACAAGACTCCCCACCATTAAACGGAAGGATCTGGAATATGAACCAACCTCACCTCAGTTCACAATCTGCTGCCCTTTCGCATAACGCTGCCCCAAGAGGCTGCTTAAAGATACCCTTAAAACAAAGGTAACACGAAAACAGCAGAGCACTTGAAGACACTTAGGAGGCTGAGGTGGGAGGATCGCTCAAGCCCAAGAGTCTGAGGTTGCTTTGAGCTATGATGCCACAGCACTCTACTCAGGGTGGACAGAGTAGGACTCTGTCTCAAAAAGATAAAAATAGGGCGGTGCCTGTGCCTCAAAGGAGTAGGGCGTTGGCCTCATATGCCGGAGGTGGCGGGTTCAAACACAGCCTTGGCCAAAACTGAAAAAAAAAAAGATAAAAATAAAATAAAATAAATTCATGATCAAATTTCATCCTAAATAGCGGGATGAGGTGGATAGTACCACTGTCTCCGTATCACAGATGAAGAAAATGAGTCTTTATAAAGTTCAATTAGCTAAAGTGACACGCCTCGTTGAGAAGATCTGAGACTCCAGCCCAGGTTGGTCTGACTGGAGGCCTCACGGTGTGACCAACCCCACTAACGGACCTAACGCTGCCGCCCCGCTTCCGGATGGATGTCTGGAAACTCACTGCAACGTCAAGTGCAGCCTGAGGTGATGCTGCTGCATAAATGCAAATCGCTGCTTCCTATGTTCCTATCTTGTCTCAGAAGTGATCCCAGCCCACGGAACTTAGACATTTACTTCAATCTGATCTAGGACAATGTATCTAGTTGTTATCTATATATCAACTACGAATTTTGCCTTTTTCTGTTTTCTTCTCCAGGATTTGGGGAAGTGGAGAAAGGAAGAGCACATGGAAACTCTAAGGAGAAATCTGTTTGATTGCTCTGATCAACTTATTTAGAGCAGCGGTTCTCAACCTGCTGGGGTTGAGAACAACCCTTTCACAGGGGTCACCGAAATACAGCCTGCGTATCAGATATTTACATTACGATTCATAACAATAGCAAAGTTACAGTTATGAAGTAGCAACAAAAGTAATTTTATGGTTGGGGGTCACCACAACATGAGGAACTGTTTTAAAGGGTCTCGGCATTAGAGAGGTTGAGAACCACTATTTAGAGGAAAGGGCTAAAACAGTGACAATTGCTGCTATCTACCAAAAAGCTGGCATGTCTACAATTCCCCATTCATTGCCTATAGTCCTTAGAATCACCTCCTATCTTCCCCCAATTAGTAACAAAGATGGACGCAGGCTCGGCGCCTGTGGCTCAACTAGCTAGGGCGCCAGCCACATATACCTGAGCTGGTGGGTTCGAATCCAGCCTGGGTCTGCCAAACAACAATGACGGCTGCAACCAAAAAATGGCTGGGCATTGTGGTGGGCGCCTGTAGTCCTAGCTACTTGGGAGGCAGAGGCAGGCAACTCGCTTGAAGCCCAGGAATTGGAGGTTGCTGTGAGCTGTGATGCCATAGCACTCTATCCAGGGTGACAGCTTGAGGCTCTGTCTCAAAAAAAAAAAAAAAAAAAAAAAAGAAAGACGGAGGGAAATGCCTGCAACTCCCCAGTATTATTTTTGTCCAACAGCCAAGTCTTTTCACTACACATGAAGCCTCTGTACCTACAGGTCAAAATAATTCTGGGAAGCACCTGTAATCAATGGCCATCTGGTACCACAGTTTTATGGCACAAGATGCTATGGACACACAGATTCAAAAAGAGCAGGAAAGCATCTTATTAAGTGTCTTCCTGTTGTTAAAAGTCTTGATGATCTCCCGCAAAACACAGTCACATATGGTTTTTCAAAATTGCAGCAAAACCTCTTGGAAACCACCTAAGCCAATGTATTCATTTTGCCGCAGAGACATCACGGGCGCAGAGAGGTAACACGACGTGTCCAAAGTGACAATAAGCAAATGACAAAGCCAGGCCAGGACTTCTGCTCTGTTTGACTGCTCCATCCCGGGGCCTACCATTCTGCCAAGGGAGGGAACACACACAGGGAAGAGAACAGTCCACGTTTATAAACATCAAAGAACAAAATAAATCACTGTGCAGCCCAGTCTGGGCCCCCAGTTGCCCCTGGAGTCAGCCCACCATGCAGGAGCCCTGAGGTGGCTGGAACCCAAGTCACTGTCCATACTGCTGACACCCTACCCTCAAGGTGGCTGAGGAAGGTACAGAGTGGCAGCCACGGAACCCTTGCTCTCCTTCAGAGACGCTGAGATGTGGAGAGAATGGGAGGGCTGGGCTGACCTCGGAATCAGGAGTCCAGTGTGGGTACCAGAAGGTGACCCTGACTCAGCCAAAAAGGAAATGTATAAGCACTGGTGTTTTTTAAATTCCATCTTCATTGATCACCCAATTTTTAAAATACTTGTGCCTTAAAAACATCCTTAATTGGGGCTCGGTGCCTGTGGCTCAACGGGCTAAGGTTCGAATCCAGACTGGGCCCACCAAACAACAATGACGGCTGCAACCAAAAAATGGCGGGGCGTTGTGGCGGGCGCTTGTGGTCCCAGCTACTTGGGAGGCAGAGGCAGGAGACTCACTTGAGCCCAGGAACTGGAGGTTGCTGTGAGCTATGATGCCACAGCACCCTACCCAGGAAGACAGCTTGAGGTTTTATCTCCAAAACAACACAAAACAAAACAAAAAAAAATCCTTAATTGGGAAGTGGCACGACAGAGGGAAAAATGGAATCTGGGGCCATGCAGACATAGGCTTGAACTTGATCTGCAAAAGGGTGGCTCATTTCATCTCTTTAATACCCCCCCATCTCACCAAGTATAAAATGATAGAAACATTGAAGATACTAGAAATTGTAACAAAAGATTAAAAAGTCATAGACCTTCTGTGTGCACGTGTTGCAGGTGTAGGTATGAGAGAGAGATGATTAACACACGGTGGAATCTATTATCTACGTTTTTGCTTTTATCCTTTTTCTTATATACTATGGATACTATGTAATACAAATCTAGCTCATTCCTGCTACCTCAATGTCATTTCCAAAAAACACATTAATGATAACCCAGGAGAAAGCATTAAAATCTCTTTAAACAAGCAATTTTTTTTTAATCAACTTCCCCATAAAATGCTACTCATCGGATAAAATCTATGATATTCAACCATTGTTTGTGCAAAAAATTACTCTTTTCTCCTTAAGTTGCTGGAAAGCCTTCAGCATCCTTACTTTGACATCGAGGGGCAGCCTTCTCCAAATAGTATAAAAGAACAGTCGGCTGTCCAGGCCGCACTGAATAGACACCAGGGAGAGCCCTTTAAAGCCATTATTTGGTGATCTTTTACGACCCAAAGAGGGTAACAAACCTCTTCAGTTATTACCTACCTTTTTGCTAACTTACATTCTATAGATAAGCTCAGTTTTTTTACCAATCATCCAGCAACTTTATTAAAATCTCAACGTATAATTAAATATTTCATCTTCCCATTTCCTGCAAAACTCAAATGTCACTTTGGAAAACCATCTCTCTCCTAGTGAAATGAGGCAGTATTATAAAGAAATGTTTAACATTTCATTTTCTCTTAACAATAAATTGCAAGTCAAAATGGAAGTGGAGAAGGACACTGATAGTCTGAAAAGGACCTAAGTAAGAAACGCCAGCCAGGCACCAGGAGCAGGTCTCATCTACAGTCTGGTTCAGCCCGAGGGGTCTTGGTGGGATAACTAAAGAACTGTGATCACTGAGTCCACAGCTGACGACAACAAGGAATTGTGGTCATTGGCTTATGTGTGATGTATGGTGATTTTTTTTTCAAAGAAGTTCTTATCTTCTAGAAATAAATAATGCATTATTTATAGACAGGACCCAATATAGTCCAGGCTCTGCTTCAGAGGAATCAGGGTGCAAGTGGGGCTGGCTGACATCAGGGGGCAGGTCTGGAGCCAGACTGGCCACAAGTCCACCATGGCTAAAGCTGAGCAGTGGGTTCTGGAAGCTTTGATGCACTGTTCTCATCACTTTTGCAAGTTTTTTCAATTGTCCATTTAAAAATAAATGGCACCTATGGCTCAGTGAGTAGGGCACCGGCCCCATATACTGAGGGTGGTGGGTTTAAACCCAGCCCCAGTCAAACTGCAACAAAATATAGCTGGGCATTGTGGCAGGAGCCTGTGGTCCCAGCTACTCAGGAGGCTGAGGCAAGAGAATCACCTAAGCCCAAGAGTGGGAGGTTGCTGTGAGCTGTGATGCCACGGCACTCTACCGAGGGTGACAAAATGAGACCCTGTCTCTAAAAAATAAATAAATAAATGTTATCAGTGAATAACTGTCACAAACCCAAACCCAACTCACACAAAAGCATCCCATGAATATCCTTATCACATTAGAATGAAAACAACACACACACACAGAGTGTTTACCTGGAAGACTGGCTTAAAAGTATTAATGTTCAAAAATCTTTCACAATTTAAAAAAACATATAAAGCTTTTCACACAATGTAGTTTAAACAAACGCTGATGTTAACCTGAAATTCAAAAGTCATCACTCACCTTTTTCAGAGCACAAGCCTTTATGACTTTGTCGTATCGTTCCCTTTCGTATTTCTTCCCAAATAAAATATTACTTCTCACCGTTCCTGAAAACACCCAGGGCTGCTGAGAAACATAGGCAATTTTTCCATGCACGCTGACCAGCCCCTGCCTTGGGGGCAGCTCCCCCAGCACGGCACTCAACAGGGACGACTGAAACAGATTGGACAAAGCAGGTGTAGGCTGGGCACTCAGGACAGCAAAGGCTGCTGCAATCCAGCTTTGCCCGGCCCTGGTTGGATAAACGTCATTCATCCCTTCATTTAAAATAAGGCAAAGGTACAGCACTGAAAGCTATAATAAAAAAATATGAAAATAACAAATAACACAACTGGCCTATACCTGAACTAATGACTTACAAGATAAGAAAATGCAGAGCAACAATCTACTCTGTCCGAGTCAGTTTCCCCCACATGAAATGGTTCCACGAATAAGGAACAAAGAGTAATTAACAACGCTCATAGCAACAGAGCAGCCCAGCATGATACAGTTTTCACTGAGCTGATATTGAATGTAGTTGTCCTAGCATCCAGGTTTCCTTTACTTGTCAAAGTACTTGGATCCAGGAAAGGTATGCATAAATCATACATTCTGTGCACTAGGAAAGGCTTATATTTAAAGGACTCTGGGATCATGCTTCTGGAGAGCAAAATTCAACCATAAAGGGAATAATCACCCTATCGGTAATATATTACATATTGAGGTTTCTGTATCAGGTTGTTTAAGAAAGCATGAGACTAAGGGTGCCAGCACATTCTTCCAAAATCTTCTACCACAGACATACGTGATGCGCCCATGTCTACTGTTACCAGCCTTACAACACTGAACTGAAATCACGTTTGCAGAACTGTCTCAGCCCCAGAAACCGGCAGCTTCTAGAAAGCAGTGGCATCCGGTCTTCCTTACATTTTTATCTTTTGCCCCTACACAGGACCTGGCTGCATATTTACTAAATGTGTGTTGCTGTGAGTTGGAGAAGAATATGCAGAAATGAGCCTTCACAGGCTCCAAGTGTCCGGCAGCACCTCAGGCGTCTTCTGATGAAAGAAGTCCCCACTTTCTCAGCCACTCTATCCTGAACATCTCTCATATAAATAATTTCCTTCACCGAGAGGTACAACTTACAGACAAGGAGTTCCCGACCTTAAATACGAAGGGAAATACAATTTGCACTACAAGGATTTATTTGGCCAGGACACTATCTTGCAAAACTAATGTTTCATGGGACACAGTGAGAAATGTCGTTCAGGGTTTGCCCAAGCCAACACTGCGTTACAGAGCACTAGGCTCAATCCCAAGAATTTAATGTGGGATTTGGAGCTGCAGCCAGCTGTCAAAAGGCATTACCATCACTTACCTTTCCTGCTCCCACAGGTCCAACCACTGCTAACAATTCACCAGGTCGCACAGTGAAAGAAAGGCCTTGTAGGGTTGGGGTTTCTGCCTCCTACAAATTAAAGATTATAAAAATGTACACATTTCAATAAAGCGACACAAATCACTTCATAATTGGAGGACTGTAACGGTCATTGATACATGAACATAACCCAAATCTTTCTCCTTTTCATCCCATCACGGTTCTTTGCAGGGTCTGAAGCAAGTCGGTAATTTTAGTATTTATGGAAGGCTCATTCCCTTTTCCCCTATTGCCACACGAACATAGCTATAACATCCATATAATTTAGGTAATAAAAGCAACAAGACAACTTGCTTGAAATGACAGCTTCTTGGTTCACATCAACTTACTAAAACAATACTGTTAACATATTAATAATATTCATTTCGGTAAGTTTTCATTATAACCCTTGGAAAACCAATCTCCACAAGGTGGCAGCATAAGTACATAGTATGCCCAGCCTTGAAACAATTTTGAAACCAACAATCTCTCCAACTTCTCTTGACAAAGAATAAATATCAGTAACGCTCAGCAAGGAAAAAGGCATGTCACTCTTGGCAAATGAACTACAAATGATGGTCAATTCTGTAAGTGTGGCTCTAGTTAAGCATGAAAATAGGGAATAAAGAAATCAAGTGCAAAGTCATGGGTCAAAATCTCAGCATCACACCTGCAGCATACAGACCCCTGGGTGAACAAGGACAACACAGCACTTCTTCTATGAACACCACAGGTGTACACACTGCAGCATCCAACCCACCACAAGGACACAGGGAAGCTAAGTCCTCATTAAACATGTACTATCAGAAATCACATTCCTGAATCTTCGATATAAACTCTCAGATAAAGAGATTTAATAGTATATGGATGCGTTTGATTACATTAAATGTCAAGAAGACACCCAATAACTGCTGATGTTAAAAGTATGTTGTTTATACCAAGGGTGGCGGGTTCAAACCAGGCCCCGGCCGAACTGCAACAAAAAAAAAATAGCCGGGAGTTGTGGTGGGCGCCTGTAGTCCCAGCTACTCAGGAGGCTGAGGCAGGAGAATTGCCTAATGCCAGGAGTTGGAGGTTGCTGTGAGCTGTGTGATGCTCCGGCACTCTACCAAGGGTGATAAAATGAGACTCTGTCTCTACAAAAACAAAAAAGTATGTTGTTTAATAGTTTCATTTATTCTTTTAGAGATCAACCAAATTCAAAGAACTTCCAGGTATTAGAAAATCAATTGAGAGGATTAAAGTGTGTTGTAGAGAGAGGGGAGAATTTAGCAAAGCATGGTAAACAAAAATGAGGTTTCCTCTTCCCATTCGGTGACAATCAGTTACTTTGGATTAACTATTCTTTTTTATTTTTTTGAGACAGACTCTCACTCCATCACCCTGGGTAGAGTGCCAGGGCATTAGCCTAGCTCATAGCAACTTCAAACTCTTGGGCTCAGGAGATCCTCAGCTTCCCATGTAGCTGGGACTACAGATGCCTGCCACAACACACAGCTAGTTTCTCTATTTTTAGTAGAGACAGGGTCTCACTCTTGCTCAGGGTGGTCTCGAACTCCTGAGCTCAAGCAATCCACCCATCTCAGCCTCTCAGAGTGCTAAGATTACTGATATGAGCCATCCCACCCAGCCTGAATTAACTATCTTGGTATATAAATAAGGAGAAGGAGGGCTTACAAGTTCACAAAATAAAACCTCAACAGTGATCATCACCTAAAAGAACTTTTGTCCCAACAAAGATATCAACACTATCAGACAAAAGTTGAAAATAACTATTGAAAATGAACAGACCTGCTCTTTGAGGATTAAATTCTTTCCTCTCCTAGTTTGGATCTGAGAACTTGACCATGCATTCCTAATGGCAGAGGATCTAACAAATGTATTTGAGCCCCAAACCCATTTCTAAAGGACATTCTTTTGGGGCTATTAGGTCTTCACAACATGCTTTGGGAAATGCTCTTCAACAGCACTGAAAATGGATCAAGAGTAAATCAAAGGCAATACAGCCTCCTGAATTCTAGAGAAGGACTGAATCTGGAGTCCCTCAAGGGCAGAACACCCATGGGAGGAGGAAGCAAGGATGAAGCCAACCCACAGACGATCTAAGGGACAAAAGCTAGCCCAAGCCACAAGCAGGTAGACCTTCAACTTTCTGGACACGCACTCAGAAACCTCTCTCCACATCTGGAGTGGGCATAAACGATTACTAGTATGCCTAAAAGACACAAAGGAAGGAAAAAAGGTCTACCTGGAAAATGAAAAATCTCTCTGGAAATTAAGTAGATGGTCACATACAAAAACAATCACAATTATTTTTATAAATGGTCACATATCAAAGTGTGTTTATATAAACTGACACCTTATAAATGCATCCCATTATAAAGTGATCACAGACCAATCATAATTACTTTCAATTGCAAGTAAACTGGCCCCAAACTTTACAGGAATTTTTTCTTCTTCTTTTTTTTTTTTTTTTTGAGATACAAGTCACACTGTCACCCTGTGTAGAGTGCCTTGGCATCATCACAGCTCACAATGACCTCAAACTCCTGAGCTCAAATGATCCTCTGCCTCAGCCTCCCGGGTAGCCCCTCCTGGGGCTACAGGCACCTGCCACAACATTCAGCTGATTTTTCTATTTTTAGTAGCAATGGGGGCCTCACTCTTGCTCAGGCTGGTCTTGAACTCCTGAGCTCAAGGGATCTACCTGCCTCAGTCTCCCAGAGTGCTAAGATTACAAGTGTTAGCCATCGCACCCCACAACTGAGAAACATTTAATAGTTCAGAAACATTTTGTTAAGTTTCTCTATTCCTGCCTACTTGCTGAACAACTATTTCCAATACTAGTACTTTACTCAGTTGTGACTGCAAGTAAGTGAGCCTCCTACAAAAGCCAGCTGGCAGTCACAGCCTTCAGTTTCTGGCTGAACAAACCCAGCACTGCTCTACTGTAACCAGAAGGGGGCAGCACTTGAACTCTGGGAGGTTCAGTCCCTCCATCCTGTTCATCCAGCCTATTCCAACACTGAACCACCCATTGCTGAGCCCCGACTCTGTGATAAGACTCAGAGATACAGCAATAAACAAAGCAGATCAATATCCCTGCCCCCATGGAGATGTAGGACTCCCACAAGGCCACAAATTTTACAGCTAGAGACTGAACCCTAGTTCATTTTATAAATGAGACCCAGCTTGGTGAGAAGACCTTCCTTTAAATGCCTGCCTAACTGTCCCATAGGGCTACTACTGGGGTCACTATCTTTCTCCTAGCTCCTGGCCCAGCATGCTCTGTATTCTACCTTAGTTTATGTCCCCAACCCCCAAGGCCTGAGCCCCTCCCCCCACCGTGCCTCACCAGGCATGCGGTCATGATCCCGGGCCCCTCCCCCCACCGTGCCTCACCAGACGTGCGGTCATGATCCCGGGCATGGGGCATAATCACCCCTCTGACCAGGCCAGGGGTTATGTTACAATGCAAACTATAAAAGAAGTCTAACATGCTAACTTCTTAGAAGAACAACAATACAGCCCATTTTACAATGTTGCAGAGTTTGCTACCAAAGAAATCTGGCAATGAGTCCTACAAAGTGTGAATGAGCTAATCCAGAGCTCGCATTCTGCAGTGTTCACCTGAGTCAGTGCTTTCGCAGAACGCTAATGCTGTTTTCTAGCAACACTTAAAAGTGTACTGGGGGCCCGGCGTGGTGGCTCACACCTGTAATCCTAGCACTCTGGGAGGCCGAGGTGGGTGGACTACCTGAGCCAAAGCAAGACCTTGTCTCTAAATAGTTGGCATTGTGGTGGGTGCTGCAGTGCCAGCTATTTGGGAGGTTAAGGCAGGAGAACTGCTTAATCTAAAGAGTCTGAGGTTGCTGTGACCTGTGACACCACGGGACTCTACCCAGAGTGACAAAGTGAGACTGTCTTAAAAAAACAAGTGTACTGAGGTGGGACGTGGCCAGCTGGGAGGGGGGACAGCTAGGACACAGGTGCAATGACGGGATTTTATATACATGAGAATGAACACATGATTGTTTGGTTGGTAGAGACACGGAGCACGACTTCAGAACTAGACGAGCATGATACAGGGACTCAGCACTTAGAGCAACAGGCTTGGAAGGAGAGGAAGAGTCAGTCCTCTGAGTGCTGAGTGTCCTGTTTTCCAGGCGAACCCAGACAGAGAGGGTGATCTACAGAGCACCCTGGATGCAGGGAGGATGGCTCTGGAGTTGTGTGGAGAAGCGGGGACTCTGAGGCCCCTGCTGCTTGTCCCATCTGCCTGAATGTCAGAAGTACAGCAAGTGCTGGAAATCCTTGTGGCCTTGCTAGTTCTCCCTGTCTGCTTTGCAACCCAGTGGAAACCCTGCAGTCAGGAACCCACCAGGCTGACGATGCTGGCTACCACCAAAACAGCTGGCACCAGCCGGACACTTCTCGTAGTGAGCCCCCACCCCCATAGCAAAAATCCCCATCATGGGTTTTTCTCATTATGTAATAAGAAAATCTAAAAACATGAAGGTAAAAACACACTGACACCCCAAAGTCTCTGTACATTTTATAACGTGCATGTTAGCTAGCCCACCCTCACTGCACCCCGACCCTACCCTGTCTCATCCAAACGTTACCAGTAACCTCCATGGAGCTGAAAAGGAGGTGATGCTTTGAAAATTTTTTGGAAATGACATAAAGCGTGACTTGTCAAACACCACAGTTTAATTTCATACCTATTTTCTGTTCATTGTGAACCTTACTCCTAAATTTCAGAATTGTTATAACACAACTTTCAGGAAACAAGCAAGTCACATTTCACATCATGAATATAATCTGAAAAAAATCTCTATTAAATCGATGTCAACCCATTTTATTTCAGCAGTAATAATCTTATAATGGTGGATATGTTACCTTATCCCAAAAAGCAGTAAAATCTTGCACGTGGACTATCCTTTTATCATCTGATAGAAGGTGAGGGTTACGTTTTGATATTTCATCAAGTAATAGAAAGTCCTAAAAAAAAAAAGACAGATTGTTTAAATTGCAAAAACAACAACAGTACAAACAAAAATCATTATTTCCATGAAATTTACTATATAAGCCTACAGATCATTTTAACAATTGACCACTGTAATTTTTTTTTTCCTGAGACAGGGTCTCACTCCATTATCCAAGCTAGAATACAGGGGCACAGTCATTGCCCACTACAGCCTTGAACTCCTGGATCTCAAGCAACCCCCTTCCCCTGCACCCCACCTCAGCCTCCCGAGTAGCTGGGACTACAGGCATGTGCCACCATGCCCGGCTAACTTACATTTTTTTTTTTTTTTAATAAAAACAAGGTCTCACTATGTTGCCAAGGCTTAATTCCTCGCTTCAAATGAGCCTCCTGCCTCAGCTTCCCAAAATGCTGGGATTAGAGGTGTGAGCCAGGCTCATAGCCATGAGGCAACCATCTTTACCATTTCTTTTTTTTTTTGACAAGTATACTGCTTTTTTTTTAAAGTGAAAATATTGCTCCAAAGCTGAACACATTTAGAACCTGGATATCTGTATCAGTTTGCGTTAGTGTTACTAACAGTTGGTAGCAAATGACCCATGAACACTGACTGAATCCTGGTCGTGTGCCTAGCACCACACTCAATATGAGGAACAGGAGAAGGGAGTCATTCCCAGGCCTTCTGGAATCGAGCTGGGGCAGAATCACAGGCAGGCAGGGAAGACAAGGCCAACGGCAGGGACCCCGACGGGAAGCCCTAGCTCAGCTTGTCGGTGCCCTGTGTCCTCGGGCTGTTCCCCTCCCAAGTGCAGGTCAAATCAACATATCAAAATTATTAACTATCACTTAATTACAGTTCTAAAAAAGCAATGCTTTTATTATATTAAATTTCTATCTCTTAAAGGCATCTTTTCACACCCACGTATCTTTTTTCCATAGGGAATGCCCTGGGCTTAAGAGCAGGAGCGGCCATATTGCCCTCTCCTGGCTATTTTCCATGCTAGACAGAAGCTATCCCAGGAAATTCACCTGGGTAAGACCACGTCCTGCTCACCATTACAAAGCTGAGCTAACATTCTGAGGAAAACTCCCTATTTCTCCTCAACTGTTAGATGTAATTCAGTAAGAATAGTTACGGGGGTTCAGAAATTGAATAATCAACCCTGCTAACACTTGAAATTTTAATCATATGGAAGACACAACATTGGCTATCCTCAAATTTGCCCTCAGGCTTCTGTGGTTAACAAACACATTTAACCTCCCCCATTAACACATTATGAACACATTATCCTCCCCCATTTCTAGCTGATTGGTGGAAACGGTAGGACAAAGACCACACTTCCCAGCCTTCCATGCAGCTGGGTACAGCCATGTGACTCAAGTTCCAGCCAATGGAAAGAGATCACATGGCTCAGGCCTTAGAAGCTGCCATTCAGGGAAAAAGGGAAAAGGAGTCTGGGTCCCTAATGCTAAGGAGCATCACACAAGCCATGGTGGGACTGACCTGTGTCCCTCCAATGCTGTTTTTAACCTGTCTCCTCAAAATGCTATTCTGTCAATTAAGTACTGGGTGCCCTGACATGTCCAGAGGACCTCAGCTGCGCAGTGTCTGAGACCATCCTGGGAGTGGCCAGACACCCTGGAAGCATTTACTTAAATCAAACACAAAAAGGAAGAACCCCCAGAGGCAAAGACCCAAAACTGAGGCTGAATGCAACACAGGCACAGTCCCCTCCCAGGGACAGCGTTTGCACTGGGAAACACACAACGTGACCAGGCAAGACTTCATCTTAGATTTCAAAATCCTGAGTCCACAGGAAACAGGACCTTTGAAATTGTTCAGAATAAGATGAGATGATTAAGGCCAGGCTCAGTGGCTCACACCTGAAATCCTAGCACTCTGGGAGGCTGAGGCAGGTGGATTGCTTGAGCTCAGGAGTTTGAGACCAGCCTGAGCAAGAGAGAGACATCATTTCTATGAAAAGTAGGAAAACTAGCTGGGCATTGTGGTAGGCATCCTTTACTCCAAGCTACTCAGGAGGCTGAGGCGAGAGGATGGCTTGGCCGAAGAGTTTGAGGTTGCTATGAGCTAAGACACCACAGCACCCTACCCAGGATGACAGACTGAGACTCTTCTCACAAAAAAAGAGAGATGATTAAAATAACACTTAAGGAAATATTCCACATGTAAGAATAGGCCCCAAAGCACTAATATTAGAAACCAGGGCTCTGAGCAAATTCCTAGTTCTGCCATTTACAAGCCCCGTGAAGACTGGCAAACTGTTTAGCCTATTGCAGGGGCCATTTGCTTCACTGTAAAGGGAATATGTTCATCTCATTCAATTGCTGTCAGGATTAAATGTCAAGGCTGCCAAGAACCCTGGGCCAACAGACACATTGGCAGCTGCTAAAAAGCAAGTGGCAGCAACAGCAACAACAAAATCACAGCAACACAATACATCCATGACACTACCGTCCATAAAAGCTGTAGTGTACAGTTAGGATGATACTACCATCATCATACATTCCTAATCGCTTTCAAGATGCAAAAACTCCATAAAACACATTTTACTGAACTTCGTGGAGCATCTACAACAATGCTGCTCAAAAAGTCACTGTCAGAATGATAAACTCAGGGAGCAGAACTGGCCCCGGACAACTGATCTTTTTATAGGTAAATTTTTTTAATAACATAGAATCTTTAGTGTTTGCTTTGGCAGCACATATACTAAAACTCAGAATCTTTGTCATAAAAAATACATCAGCTTTTATGACAAGGCAAAAAAGAAAATCACATCTCCTGCCAGTGAAGTTCATTGCAGTCTCTTCTTGGGCATCCATCTCAATTAAGAACCAAGAATAAAACAAAGTAGATGTTTTAAATGCCCGGAAACCCACCTTCACAGAGCCTCTCACAGAGACAAGTCCTAATGTAAGACCTTGTCATGAACACACAAGTACTTGAGCACCTACTCTGTGCTAAGCCCTTACCTTGCTGAACACATCATTTGTTCCTAGCGAGTTAGAGATAGCTAATGGGAACAGGTGACAGTGGGTTTGGTGGGTGCTGTGATGCAAATGTATGTACCACCCCCAAAATTCACAGGTTGGAACTTAAAGTCCAGTGGTAGAGTACTAAGAGGTGGTGCTTTTAGGAGGTAATTTGGCTGGGAGGGAAATGCCCTCGTAAGAAGAATTAGCACCCTGTGCTAATTAATTACCCGGCTGGAGGGAACTAGCCAGGCCCTTTGTGCCCTCTGTCCATTCTGTCCTACGAGGACACAGTATCCAAGGTGCCAGCTTGGAAGCCAGAGCAGCCTTCACCAGATACCCCTGGACTTCCAAGACCCCAAAATTTCTGCTACTGATAAAGTACCTAGTCTTAGGTTATTTTCTTTGCAACACTAACAAACCAAGATGATAGAAATCAACAAATTAGAAAGAAAGAGGCCTGTCAAAGACAGGGTCAATGACAAGAAGAAAAACTGAGAAGACAGAATGTCAAGGCAGAGACACAAAAGGTATAGCCAGAAATTAACATGAGGACAAAATCTAGGGCGATAAGAACTCATTTTCACAAAGGGGATGGCTAAGTGGCACTGAGGCCATTCTTCCTGCCCAAGGATCAAAGGGCCTTCTGGCATTTTTCTTTCTAGCCGCAAGAGGAATCCTCCTTGACCTAGGGCCTCACAAACTCACTACCTGCTCATTAGGAGATGAAATCTGTTTGCTTCCCCTGCTTTTAAACATTTTAATCACACCTGCAGTCACCACTTGGACATCCAGAGCCCTGTGGCACTGCAGTTTACACTGCTGTCCCCAGATGACGGGCATATCCCCACAATATTGTCAGCACACTCCATGTCGGATAGTGAAGGAAGCACAGTGTTTTGGAACGACTGTGCACTCTGGTGCTGGGAGACTTAAGCCTTACTAAACTTAAACACAGTGACAAATATTATTTGACTTCAAATCCACCTACAACTCTCAAATATCATTTGACACCCCAAACCTGGATTCTTCGGATGCTGACAATCGACTCTGACACCCTCTCGATGGCAGAGGGGAAGAAGAGGGTGACTGTCAACCGCAAAGCTCCATATAGCGACACTGCCACAAACACCTTGCTGGCCACAATCACGTTGCCAAGCAGCACATAGCAGGTGAAGGTCACAAACACGATAATTTTGCTTGCACTGAAAAACGACGCCAAATTCATCCCTCTGAGGTAGGAACTTCTCAGTAGCTTGGAGATTTCCTTTCTGGAAGAGAGAGTCAGCAGAGGTTTTAAAGGAAGCATCAACATTAAAGTTGTGATTTCAAATGCCTGTTGCATCTGGTCCCTTTCTAGGCAGAGACATAAATGAAGATAAACTGTCTCTTATATCATAGAAATATTTGACAGCTCACCCCTGGGAACAGCTTTAATTCTAGGGCCAGACAAGACCACTAAATAACCACTCTACTCATAACAGGAAATAATGTTTAATGTCAAGGCTTGACATTTTCGGTGAATCAGACTGGGTTTGAACCATCACTCCAACAGACTCATTCAACAAGAAGCAGTAAACCCAAGTCCTATGTCGGGTCCTTCACTGATGAGTAAGACATAGCCTGTCCACTCCCGGATCTCTGGGACTTATGGGAGAAGAGAATAAGCAACCCCAAAATTCTGAGACCTTCAAGTCTAGATGTAAGTAGCTGGCACAGTGTCCCAAGGGATCACAGAGAAGAGGTGGGTAACTCAAAGTGGCAAGGTCAGGGAGGGTCCCAGGCATGGTAGATAGAAGGCAAAGAAGAAGAAAAGGCACACTCTGAAACAGGGAGGTGCATTTGCTAAGCTGAGAGTTGGCCGGGTGCCACCAAGGAATTCTGAGAAGGACCATCTGCTGGAGTACAAAAACTAGCCAAATATAATGTATTTAAACCAAAGCCAAATAAATAAAAATAAACATTCTAAAAATGTAAAGCCAAACCAAAAGTAACAGTTTTACCACAATTATCTAGAAGGAGTACTGATTCATAGAGTTTGGCCCAATCTAGGTATAACCGATCTTTATAATCATCCTATTTGCCTATATTAATATAAATTATAATTTCTACTACTTTGGGAGGCCCAGGCAGGAAGTACACTTGAGGTTAGGAGTTCGAGATCAGCCTGAGTGAGAGACCCTAGTTCTACAAAACACAGAAAAAATTAGCCAGTGGCACAAGCTTGTGGTTCCAGCTACTCAGAAGGCTGAGGAAGGAGAATCACTAGAGCAGTTTGGGGTTGCTGTGAGTGAGCTATGATGATGCCCTTTGTCAGACAGCCAGAGTCAGCACAACAGGCAAGACCCTATCTCAGGAAAAAAAAAAAAAAGGCTTATAGAATTGTTAGCATCTTGGCATCGTCAGGGATTTAGGACATTGAGAAACAGGTGAATTTCATTTTTACATTAATAAAGAAGCACATATACTTTCTGCTGTAAGAAAATGGAAAATGGAAGACCCACCTAAAATGATGTCCTACACCATTCTACTTAACCCCCATCCCACATGCAAGGGTAGTTCTCACCAAAAGGTTGAAAACCAAAAAAGAATTCTAAAACCATTCAGTAGAAATAGGAAACAGAAAAAGTTCAAAAATAGGGTATAATGTATACAAAAACTTACCTTCTCAAATTGGCAATAAGGTCTGCAAATGGCTTTTCCCAAGCATACATTTTAATTATTCTTATGCCAGTTATAACTTCATTCATGGTCCTGATCCTGGCATCCGTGAAAGCAGCAGTTTTATTCCTAAGAAGGAAGGAACGTGGAGATAAGCCACAGTGATCACTGCCTAACTTTCCTTATCAGATCAAATTGATTCCCTACAGCTCTTTTGCTCCAACAACACGGACAGATCCTACTCAAACCACAACTGGAAAAGGACTTCAATTATAAAGTCAATAATTTATACCAACTCAGTAAGTATTTTGCAGAATTTGTAATATCTGCTGAGGAAGACATGAAAAATAGATGGGTACTATCTGTCCCCTAGAGGAGCTCAAAGGTAGGCAGCAAAGGCAGGAAGGGGCCAAAATCTAATAACAATACAGTTGGCAGGGATAGAATAAAATCAGAATAAAGGGCTTCTAATTCCATTGGACAAGAAGAGAAGCAAAGAAGCTCCGAAGTACTGGGAGCATTTGAACAGGGTCTCCAGGGATAAGGTACATTTGGAAGACAGCAAAGAGGGGAAAAGAAAGTCCAAGCAGCACCACTGGGATGCTGAAAAAGAAAAACACTACAAACAAGAGTCCAATACAAAGAAATTAAAGTGCATCAAAGAGCACAGCTCCGTCTACCTGCCAACCTTGAAAATGACTCACTTCTTTGGGACTTACTTCAGATCTGCTTTACTTTAGCATGATTCTTTATCAGAAGTGATTTTCTGATAACATATGGGACTTTACAAAAAGACATCATGAAACTCGACTCAGGAGCTTGTACGTTAGGGAAACATTGAATTAGGAACAAGTAGCACAATGCACGCATGAAAAGAGCTCTAACATGAGCATAAGAGAAATACATGCAGCTAGAATTAAGCCAATGAAACACTGCAATTTGTTATTATTTAGTAACTTTTGCCTGAGGACACTCTCCTTATGGAGACTCCAGCACCTACAAGGCTAGCTGGAGGGCACCCTCAAGTGCCTTTATCTTCCCCCATTAAAGATCAGTTTTGCGCTGAAGGCTGGAAACCCCCTTCCCCCTAAGGCTGAAGAGCCTGTAGCATATGCAAGAGATAATAAAAGGCATTTATTTTGTTTCTTAAAAAAAAACAGGGCTTGGTGCCTGTGGCTCAACGGGCTAAGGCGCCAGCCACATACACCTGAGCCGGCGGGTTTGAATCCAGCCCGGGCCCACCAAACAATGACGGCTGCAACCCAAAAACGGCCAGGCATTTTGGCAGGCACCTGTAGTCCCAGCTACTTGGGAGGCGGAGGCAGGAGACTCGCTTGAGCCCAGGAATTGGAGGTTGCTGTGAGCTGTGATGCCACAGCACTCTATCCAGGGTGACAGCTTGAGGCTCTGTCTCAAAAAAAAAAAAAATTTTTTAATTAATTAAAATAAATAAATAAATAAAAAGGAGGTGTTGACACACAATGGCATGAAAAGTGCAAGACAGGGCCAGCCGCAGTCACTCACGTCTGTAATCCTAGCACTCTGGGAGGCTGAGGCTGGTAGATCACTTAAGCTCGAGTTCGAGACCAGCCTGAGCAACAGCAAGACCCAGTCTCTACTAAAAATAGAAAAACAAAAAAAACAAAAAAAAATAGAAAAACTAGTTGGGTGTTGTGGTCTATGCCTGTAGTCCCAGTTCCTCGGGAGGCTGAGGCAGGATGGTCGCTTGAACCCAAGAGTTTGAGGTTGCTGTGAGCTACGCTAATGCCATGGCACCCTACCCAGGGCAACAGAGCGAGACTGGTCTGAAAAAAAAAAAGAAAAAAAGGCCAGGTGAGGTGTTTCACGCTTGTATCCTAGCATTCTGGGAGGCTGAGGTGAACTGCTTGAGCTCAGGAGTTGGAGACCAGCCTGAGCAAGAGCGTGACCCTGTCTCTACTAAAAACAGAAAAAGTAGCTAAAGATGCACTATGGCAGGCGTCTGTAGTCCCAGCTACTTGGGGGCAGAGGCAAGAGGATTGCTCAAGCCCAAGACTTTGAGGTTGCAGTGAGTTATGACACCATGGCACTCTACCCAGGGGGCCAAAAAGAAAGAAAATGAAAGGAGGATTACCTTTTGTTTAAAAGTCACACCACTGTTTGTTGCATTTTGCCCTTACTTTGTAAAAACATATACACAATAGAAAAATGAAAGTGCTGATGTACTAGAGTGTGCCCTTGAGACAGATGGAAACCCCTTTGCAAGTGGTGGCTCTGAAGCCTCAGTCCAAGCTCTCTGCCTTGGGGTGGTCAGTGGTGTGTGTGTGACGTACAAAATATAAGCACTGCATTGTCTCAGAGTATGTCCAAAAGAGAGCTGGCACTAAGCAGGTCCTCGCGTACCTTTCTAACTGCACGTCCCATCTTTCCTCCTGCCCTGGCACATTCAGTTTGGCAGCTTGGTGTGCAGTGGGGCCTGGAGGAAGGGGAGTCCCCTGTGTCCTAGGGGGGCAGGGCAGGCCCTAGAGGGGACGAGAATGCCACTCCGCTCTGCGGCAGGTTTGCCAGGCTGTGTGGAGGACGGGCTCTTGGGGCAGAAAGCACAGCCCAGGGAGAGGCAGGAGGCACAGGGAACCGAGGCTTTCCCAATGTGTCTGCAGGGTGAGCGGCAGTGAGGGAGGGTGGCAAGTGGGGAGTGGGCAGAAACCCAGGTCTGCACCACTGTGACCATGCACAGGGCTTGGAAGAGCTTAGGTTTCGTCCTCCAGGAAGGGAGGAGCCAGCAGACATTTTTATTTCTTTATTTTTTAACAAATTAAAAAAAAATCATCTATAACACATGTTTTAAATTTTTAATTGTGGTTTACAGCAGAAGCTTTTAAACAGGGAGAAACGGGAGAACTGTAGGGGGTGGGAATGCACCAGGGAGGCGTGGATGAGAGGCAGGAGCAGCTCAGGGAAGGTCCAATGCTTGGGGGCCAGACCATAGGGCCTTGAGCTGTGAGGCTCTAAGGTGTCCAGCCATCAGTTCAAGGTCTGTGAGTCAACAGAGGACTGGCTGCAGCTGGCCAAAGGCAGTCTCGGGGTCTCGGGGTCTCAGTCCCTCCCACTCTTGGGCCACTGTGGAGGTAACACAGACCCAAGAGAGCACCGGCTGCCATGAAGGTTCATTGTGGGGTCTTTTTTTTTTTTTTGAGACAGAGTCTTCACTATGCCGACCTGGATAGAGTGCCCTGGTGTCACAGCTCACAGCAGCCTTAAATTCTTGGGCTTACGCGATTCTCTTGCCTCCGTCTCCAGAGTAGCTGGGACTATAAGCACCCGCCACAACACCTGGTTATTTTTCTGTTGTAGTTGTCACTGTTGTTTAGATGCCTGGGTCGGGTTTGAACTGCCAGCCCCAGTGTATGTGGCTGGCGCCCTAACCACTCAGCCATGGGCACTGAGTCCATTGTGGGGTCTTTTTTTTTTTCTTGAGACATAGTCTCAAGCTATTGCCCTGGGTAGATGCTGTGGCATCACAGCTCACAGCAACCTCCAACTCCTGAGCTCAAGCAAGTCTCCTGCCTCAGTCTCCCAAGTAGCTGGGACTATAGGCACCCGCCACAACGCCTGGCTATTTTTTGGTTGCAGCCGTCATTTTGTTTGGCAGGCCTGGGCGCCAGCCACATACACCGCCAGCTCAGGTGTATGTGGCTGGCGCCTTAGCCACTTGAGCCATAGGCACTGAGCCCCATGGTGGGGTCTTAAAGAGAACAGCAGAGCTGCCAGAGTGCTCACTGCAAACACAACGTGAGGCCTTCACTGTGGATATTCTGGGGATGCCCTTGGCTGACAAGTGTCACATGGTACTATGTGTTAGGGGCTGATTTGTGCACATCCCTCCCCCATTCATATATTGAAGTCTTTCTTTTTTTTTTTTTTTTTTGAGACAGTCTCACTTTGTTGCCCTTGGTAGAATGCCATGGTGTCACAGCTCACAGCAACCTCAAACTCTTGGATTCAAGTGATTCTCTTGTGTCAGCCTCCCGAGTAGCTGAGAATTAGGTGCCTGCCACAATGCCCAGCTATTTTCAGAGACGAGGTCTTGCTTTGGTTCAGACTGGTCTCGAATCCGTGAGCTCAGGCAATCCACCTGCCTCAGCCTCCTTGATTGCTAGGATTATAGGTGTGAGTCACTGTGCCCTTAAGCATTGACCAATCCTCTTGCCTTAGCCTCCCAAGTAGCTGGAACTACAGGCACCTGCCAAGTGTCCCGCTAGTTTTTATATTTTTAGTAGAGATGGGGGAGGGTCTCATTCTTGCTCAGGCTGGTCTCAAACTCCTGAGCTCAAGCGATCCATTGCCTTGGCCTCCCAGAGTGCTAGGATTACAGGCATGAGCCACCACACCTGGCTGTATGTTAGTCTTAACCCCAAGTACCTTGGCCTGGCTATTTGGAGACAGGGCCTTTAAAGAAGTGATTAAGGTAAAATGAACCTGTTAGGGTTGGACCTACTCCAAAGACTGCTGTCCTTATGAGAAGAAATTCAGACACACAGAGACATCAGCTGCATGAGTGCACAGAGGGCACAAGGAGAAGGTGGCCACCCACAAGCCGAGAGAGAGGCCTTAGGAGAAACCAACACCATGAATTTGGACTTCTGAGAAATGGATGTCTGTTATTTAAGCCACCTAGTCTGTGGTGTTCTGTTACAGCAGCTCTGGCAAACTCATACATTGTGCATCTAAATGAAAGGAAATAAATTTCATGGAAATTGTGAATTGGTGATGCCCTAGAGATAGATGGCTGATGTCACTCTAACTGATCCTGAGGGCAGGCCAGGGCTGGGCTCAACCCCAGTCACCTCACTGACCAGAGTCTCAGCAGTTTATGACTGAATAGGGACCAAGTATTGTTTCCCACATTCTGGGATAATTTTTGAATTCAGCTTTTTCCTTCAGTGGAGGGAAGGGAATGAAGATGCGAGGAGTAACATGAATGGGAAATGATTCCTGACAGCCTCTCCAGTGTCAGGAGCCCATGACTAAGGTCCCCAAAGGCCAGAGCAGGTGGGAGTGGCAGAGGGGACCGGCAGGCTGCTACAGCCTCAGAGAGCCTCACCCTGCAGGTGGCACAGTGCCACCTACGGCTGCCCTGCTGATTCCAGCGAGCAAAGTGCTGAAATAGAGAGACACACACAGAGAAAGAGAGAGAGATAGACACCTATCTATCTGCTATCTGCTGCCTGAGGAGATGGTTCTGCCCTTGTGTCCTGCGAGCAGGATCTGTTGGGGCCCTGTGGCCGCTAGACCTACTTCCTCCTGTGTCTGCACAAACCCATTGATTAATCCAGAGTGATATCAGAGGACAGCAGCTCCACCCGGCAGGTGACAGCAGAGATAACAGGAGGCCACAGGGGTCTGCCTGATTTCACATCCACTTCTTAGCAGCTTGGGTTTCTGAGAAGGACACCTCTGAGCATGGGCCTGTGGCGGCAGCCTCCTACACCCTGCCTAACAGAGCTGTCACCCCTTCCAGAAAGACCCATTAGCCAATCAGTTCATCTTTGGCAGTGACAAGGACAGGCGGGTGAGCAGCAGAGCCAAGCTGGCGCCAGCTCCTGGGCGCGATGCCGGCGGGGAGACCAGGCTGGGGCAGAGGTCACTGCCACTCTTCCCCTTCTCTAAATTCATATTTGCAACGGGACGAGGCATGTCTCACATGACAAGGCGCTTCCGTCCAGAACCTAATAACCTGTCTTGTCTCAAATTCGCTCTCTCACACACCCAGTTTTGTCGGCAGCCACAGCATCTCTGATGTGTCGCCAAGGCCCAGGAACGTGAACTCCAGTCTGAGTCTTCCTGCCCGTTCTGACTTCTCCCCCCTCCAGCAGGTCTCTGGGCATCACTCCTTATTCTCCACTCTCCTGCTACCACGACTCGGGCACCTTACTGTGGCACCATGGCCACCGCCTCCAATTTATATTGCTTTGAGAATATCTTAAAATGCCAACTTTTTTTTTTGTAGTTTTTGGCCAGAGCTAGGTTTGAACCCGCCACCTCCAGTATATGGGGCCAGTGCCCTACTTCCTTGAGCCACAGGCACTGCCCTTAAAATGCCAACTTAATGATCTCTTCCTGCTCAAAAGCCCATGCTGCCTGCCTGAATGGCCTACTGTGTTCAATTCCAGCAACCCCCGGCTCTCCAAGTTCTCCCACGCCCAGATCCTCCTGCTCCCCAACTCCGTGACATCAGGCTTCTCAGGACTGGCTAAGAACTGCTCTTGTCTCCCACCAGCTTGGGGTGCCATCAGCCTGGGACAGTGGGCTAGGACCTAGGGCGCTCCTTTGGACCACGGCCTCAGTCAGGTGGTCTGCCCTTCCCCATTCACCTCTGGGTCCCTCAGTCCTCTTTCTGAGTAGGGGTCCCTTCAGGTCCTTTACCTCAGAGTTTTCATTCTGCCTCAGGTTTTCAGGGACTGCTACAAGGGGGAGAAGGTTCCAGATAAGACTGAATAGGTAAAAAGTTATGCGGCACTTTAGAAACAAAAAAGCCACTGATCTAGGGTGGCTTCCACCCAAGGCAAACGCTTACGGATAAAACCTTTGATGAACTGCTAGTGTGCAGTCTCTGGACACACCTAGCACTGGAGAGCCCACTGCCTTATAGGGCACTCTGCCCCTGGAGAGCCTGCAGCCCTGGAGGCCTGGGCAGGGGGGAAACTAAGATAGATGCCTTCCTGCCACTCAGCATAGACAAGGAGACAGACTTGCCGCCGGGCAGAGCTGACAGTAATTTCTTTTCCTTCTTTTTGTGGTTACTGCGGCTTATTCATTCAAAAAGAGCTTACTAGGTGCCTACCGGTGCCGGGCACATTGTAGGAGCTATGGCCGTGTCAGTGAACATGGTGGGTAAGGGCCCTGCTCTCAAGAGCAAATGTTGCACGCAGCAGACAATGCACACTAAAATAAAGATGACCTCAGACGGGATTAAGTGCCATCAAGAAAGCCAAATAGGACTGTGCTGGGGGGGAGGGGGGACAGTGGGAGGGAGGGAGAGGATAGAAGGAGTGACTTTACATCTGCTCACGTGGGCAGGGACACGCAGACAAGAGGTGAGGAGCAGCGGTCCTGTAACTATCCAGGCCAGTAGGGCTGAACCAGACAGAATGACCAGGCACGCCAGGGCTCAGATGTGGGCACAGGTCCCGGTGTGGGGGGCGAGGGGGCAGAAGTGGGAAAGGAGGCCAAGTGGGCCTTAGGGCCCCATCAGAGTCTGGAATTTGCACACAGTGGGGGGCAGGAAGGCTGCAGGTGGGGCTGGGGTGAGCTTTCTGTTTAGGAGGGTGCTGGGGGAAGCCTGTGCACGGAGGGGATGGGGGGGTGTAGAGCAGGGAAACCAGTGAGAAGGTCAGTGAACAGTCAGGGACTGGAGCAGAAGCCAGAAAGAAGTGAGCAGTGTGGCACTGGTGGCTGGGGACACACTCTGGAGAGGGGACAGAGGGTGAGATGGAGGAAGAGAATTCAGGAACACGCCTGGGCTTCTGGTCTGAGCAGCTGAAGGAGGGATAGTGGAAGCCGGAGTGAGATGGGGAATGCTGGGTGGGAAGGGAGCAGAAATCAGAACTCTTATGTGGTGGACATGCTCACTAGACAATGTCCAGCAGGCAGCTGCCAGGCGAGGTGGAGCTTGGGGCATACAGAGGTGGGTGCCATTGACTGCTGACTAGGAGGATGGTGGTGGCTGTGTGTCCTGGACACCATGGCGTCTAGAAGTCCTGTGTTTGACACTACTGACGTGAGCTTTTTCAGCAGGGCAAAGAGCAGAGAAAGAGCTCCAGGTAACCCACTGACTCAGGAGGTCAGAAGGTGGGGGGAGACTGTCCCGCCCAGGCCAGAACACCACCATGTTCTAACATCCAGACCAAAAGCACCATCCTGGGTTCAGCCTCATGTCCCAGTCAAGGGCACATTCACAAGCCCTAAACAAACTCTCACACATAGATGATTGGAGCACGCCAGATTCAATCCTATCCGATTAATGGTTTTTGGCAACCTTCCTACAAAGAGGATTTAGAGGACATTGAAAGCTTCATAAAAAAAGAAATAGAAACAAATAACAAACAAAAAAAAAATGCCCTTGGGCACAAATCCCCAACCACTACCAGTGAATAGTAGTTTGAATTCTAGTCTTACCCTTTTTCTTTTTTACTGTTGGGGATTCATTGAAGTCTACATTTTGAGAGAGAAGGTGTGGTCACTGATGAAAACTAAGACATGGACAAAATCAGACATAAGAAGGTTGGAGAAAACAACAAAATGTTGTTGGAGAAAATCAGGCTGAACCCTCATTGTGAGTAACTTTAAATATAATAATAGAAGATGCGTGGCCAGCTTTTAAAATCTCTTGAGGTAGCCTCACCATAGAAAGAGCCTCCAGTTGAGGGACTAAAGGCAAGGCTGGCTTGACCCTAGAGTAGGAGTCACTGCTGATTTTCAGCAGAACACCAGTGTGCCGGAGGAACTTTCTCGTCTTGGAATTTATCTCTGACCCTGGGTCCTCAGCACATAAGACTCTGGCCAGGATAAAAATGACTAATATTAAGGCCCCCATTGCAAATATGTCTCAACCGGAGGTCAGGTTGGCCAGAGGGTTATAAATGTGTGCAAGGAGTTCTTACTTGAAAATGTCAAACACAGGCTCAGCGCCTGTGGCTCAACGGGCTGAGGTGCTAGCCATGTACACCTGAGCTGGCGGGTTTGAATCCAGCCCGGCCTGCCAAACAATAATGACGGCTGCAACCAAAAAATGGCTGAGCTACTTGGGAAGCGGAGGCGAGAAACTCACTTGAGCCCAGGAATTGGAGGTTGCTGTGAGCTGTAATGCCAGAGCACTCTATCCAGGGTGACAGCTTGAGGCTCTGTCTCAAAAAAGAAAAAAAAATGTCAAACACAGGCTTGGCACCCATTGCTCAGTGGTTAGGGAACCAGCCACACACTGTGGCTGGTGGGCTAGAACCGGGCCCAGGCCCTGCTAAACAATGACAACAATGAAAAAGTAGCTGAGTGTTGTGCCAGGCACCTGTAGTCCCAGCTATTTGGCAGGTTGAGGAAAGAGAATCGCTTAAGCCCAAGAATTTGAAGTTGCTGTGAGCTGTGATGCCACAGCACTCTACCAAGGGTGACATAGTGAGACTCTGTCTCCAAAAAAAAAAAAAAAAAAGAAAAAGAAAAGAAAATATCAAACACAAAAATAGCAGAAAAGGGTGGCCACCCCTATTTTCTTTCATGGACACAGGCCACAGAGCTGGAGCTGATGCCTGGAAAGTAGGCATCATGGCTTGTTCCAACTCCAAGGGTCAGTGACTTCCTCAATTCCATGGTTATTCAGAGGCGAAGTTTTTAGATAAACAAATTCCATGAATTCCTGTAACGAGCCTCCTTGTGGCCATACAATCTCATGTAACTATTCTTTGGCCACTGTGGCCCAGTGGCTAGAAAATGACCTAGGCCTCTACCTCTCTGCAGAGGAGAAGGAGTGACCACGGTGGCCCTTGGAATGACCAGCTGCATCAAAAAGCTGAAAAGCAGTCCTGGTGCAATGCCTCATACCTGTAATCCTTGTAGTATGGGAGATGAAGTGGGAGGATCAGTGTGGGAGTTGAGACCAGCCTGAGCAAGAGTGAGACCTATCTCAAAAAAAATAAGAAAGAAAGAAAAAAAGAAAAGAGGGGTGGGCTGGAAGACATTTCTCCAGTAGCCCTACCCAGGAGGCAGCCCCTGAACCTGACCCATACAACCTGTTCCATACATCTGTCCTTTACAGTGGCCAACCCAGTGGGGCCAGACGTAGGCTGTTCCAGAAGTGCTCTGGCCACCAGGGGTCTGAGATTTCTCAGGAAGAGAATCGCCTAAGCCCAGGAGTTGGAGGTTGCTGTGAGCTGTGACACTACAGCAGTCTACAGAGGGCAATAAAGTGAGACTGTCTCTACAAACAAAAAAAAACTGAACATGGCTCAGGGCCTGTAGCTCAACAGGCTAAGGTGCTAGCCACATACACCTGAGCTGATGGGTTCACATCCAGCCTGGGCTCACATTCAGCCTGGGCCCGCCAAACAACAATGACGGCTGCAACCAAAAAATGGCCAGGTGTTGTGGTGGGCGCCTATAGTCCCAGCTACTTGGGAGGCGGAGGCAGGAGACTCGCTTGAGCCCAGGAGTTGGAGGTTGCTGTGAGCTGTGATGCCGTAGCACTCTATCCGGGTGACAGCTTGAGGCTCTGTCTCAAAAAAAGAAAAAGAAAAAGAAAAGAGTGCTGTTACATCATAGCTCACAGCAACTCCAAACTCTCGGGCTCGAGAAATCCTCTTGCCTCAGCCTCCTGTGTAGGAGGGACTATAGGCACCTGCTACAATGCCCTGGCTAGTTTCCCTATTTTTAGTAGAGATAGGGGAGGGTTTCGCTCTTGCTCAGGCTGGTCTTGAACCCGAGCTCAATCAATCTACATACCTCAGCCTCCCAGAGTGCTGGGATTACAGGTGTGAACCACTGTGCCCAGCCCTCAAGTGATTAGGCTGAGATGAAGGCTTGAGGGTGGAGCCCCCATGAAATTAGTGTTCTTATAAGATGAGGAGACACCCCTCTCTCTGCCACATAAGGATACAGCAAGCAGGGGCCCCTGTGCATGCCAGAAAGAGAGCCCTCACCAAAACCTGAATTGCCAACATCTTGATTTTGGATTTCTTGGCCTCTAGAACCGGAAGTAATGAATCTGTCATTTAAGGGTGGCCTGTCCCCAGAGGCAAAGGCCTCCTGGGACAGTGACCCCATCGGAGCCCAAACTGGACTGAGAGTGTCTGGGGCAAATTCTCATGGCTCCAGCTTGTGTCATCACCCCTCAAGAGCCCAGGGTTTGCCTTATAGTGGAGCGCCAGGAGAAAAAATTTCTTTTGGACACTGCCGCCTCCTCCTTGGCAGTGTCGGTGGTGTGGCAGCCAGCTGAAGAGCCAGCGGGCTGGATGACAGGCAAGGAGGGGGACCTCCAACCTCCACCAGAGGCTCCAATTGCCAAAAAGAAAAGTACCTTTTCTGTACTTCTCTCTAATCCTGGTCTTTTATCTCCCAAATCCTTAACTATACAGGGAGTGTCTGGACAGCTGGTTACCAAATTTTTCTCCCAGCCTCTAAGCTGCCATTGGGATGACTTGCTGTTCTCTCATGCCTCCCTAATCGTCCCTGAAAGTCCTGTTCCCCGTTTGGGGAGGGACATATTAACTAAAACGGGAACTTTCCCCTTCTGGAGATCTAGTCATGATCAAAACTCTTCCCTCTAATTCACCTTCCCTGACCCCAACTTGGGAAGTCCCCTTTCCTGTTACCTTGTCTTCTTCTACTGTTATAGTTATAGGAGTCGATTCCTGCATACGTCATTCAAGAGGAAAGTCCTGGAACCCTCCATCTTCTACAGTGGCAGGCAATAAAGACAACCAACCACAGACCACCTACACTTGTGAGCCAAAAGAAAGTTTGAAGTTATTTTTTTAGGAAACAGCAAGAAAAACCCTAATATGGTTTTCTTTTAGCATCATTGAATAAGTGCTTCTGACCTGACGCTGTTCGACCTTTGCCTATTACTGATTACACTAATCAGATTTATGTTTTCCAGAAATGTCATCAAGCCACACGCAATAAAGATGGTTCCAGTCCGTGAACCCCTGTATCACTCTCCTCTGGAGAAACCTAACTGCCCCCTTCTATCATCGCCCGATTCAGCAGGAAGCAGTTAGATCGAGTCTTCGCCCCTTTTCCCTAACAGCAGTTAGAGTTTCTACTCAGAGAGGGAGAAATGATGCAGTACATCTGGCGCCCTAGCCAGCTCAGCAGGACTGGCGGACCTGCCGCCTCCTCCTTGGCAGTGTCGGTGGTATGGCAGCCAGCTGAAGAGCCAGCGGGCTGGATGACAGGCAAGGAGGGGGACCTCCAACCTCCACCAGAGGCTCCAATTGCCAAAAAGGCTGGACAACTGCTGAGGAGACACCTGTG
>CAUYON010082624.1:0-31892 GCA_963573935.1 Arctocebus calabarensis
TGTGGCGGGCGCCTGCAGTCCCAGCTACTCGGGAGGCTGAGGCAAGAGAATCGCTTAAGCCCAGGAGCTGGAGGTTGCTGTGAGCAGTGTGACGCCACGGCACTCTACCCAGGGCGATAAAGTGAGACTCTGTCTCTACAAAAAAAAAAAAGAATCACTTAAGTCCAACAGCTGGAGGTTGCTGTGAGCTGGTGACGCTACAGGTACTGAGGGTGACAAAGTGAGACTGTCTCTTAAAAAAAAAAAAAAAAAGAAATCTTCAACTTTACGGGTCAGTAAGCCATCTGAAACTGATTATCTTATGAAAATTTTACCAGATGTCAACCTCAGTTTGGAAATTCATATTATTCATCAACGCCAGTGTACTTCTATTATGAAGTAAATGACTTAATCTTTGATTTCTTCATCAGTCCAGAAAATAATAAAAAAGCATTCTCTACCAAAGACAAGTCCAAAATCAATTAATCTCTAACAATAAAAAAAGTCACAAGCATGTTATTTTGAAAAAGCACATTAGGCTTTAACATCTTACATGGTACAAGAATTTATAAACAATTACTATCCCAGCACATTAAATACATTTAATACTAATAATACTGACATTTACAAGTACATATATTCTAGAAGTTTCTCATTCAGGGTGGCACTTGTGGCTCTAACGATTAGGGCACCAGCCCCATATGCCAGAAGTGGTGGGTTCAAACCCAGCCCTGGCCAAAAACCGCAAAAAAAAAAAAGAAGTTTCTCATTCCATAAATAAAACTATATTCCCACCAGTCGAATAGTTTAAATATGGAAATGATTTCACTATGTAAGAACTTAGAACAAGTACACATTTCACATTTATATTTTGCTTCAGAATTTTGAGCATGCTTCTTATTTCCTATTATTTTATCTGATTCTCACGGAAACCTGGGAAAATTACTGCCATTTAAGCGATGAAGGATCTGGCTGGGCAAGGTGGCTCATGCTTGTAATCTTAGTTCCATAGGCGGTCAAGGTGAAAAGATCACTTACTTGAGATCAGGAGTGTAAGACCAGACTGATCAAGAGTAAGACCCTGTGTCTACTAAAAAACTGGCTGTGGTGGATGTCTGTAGTCCCAGCTACTCCAGAGGCTAAGGCATGAGGATTGCTTAGACCCAGGAATCTGAGGTTGCTGTGAGATAGGCTGAGGCCATGGCACTCTAGCCCAGGCAACTGAGTGAGACTCTGTTTTTTTTTTTTTTTTTTGAGACAGAGCCTCAAGCTGTCACCCTTGGTAGAGTGCAGTGGCGTTACACAGCTCACAGCAACCTCCAATTCTTAGGCTGCAGCGATTCTCCTGCCTCTGCTTCCCAAGTAGCTGGGACTATAGAGCCTGCCCCAATGCCCGGTAATTTTTTGGTTGTAGCCGTCATTGTATGGCAGGCCCTGGCTGGATTCGAACCCACTAGCTCAGGTGTATGTGGCTGGCGCCTTAGCCACTTGAGCCACAGGTGCTAAGCCAACTCTGTCTTTAAAAAAAAATAAAAATAAAAAGGATGGATCTAAGGATCAAAGAAGTTACATGACTTGACCAGGGTCATTTAACTAGTAAGAAACAGATTAAAACCCAGGTCCTCTTGCCTTAGTCCTGTGATCTTTCAAATGGACAACATTTGAGGAGCATTTCAGGGCTAGAAGAGAACAAGGAAACCATCTTGTTTAACCGTTTTATTTTACACATTGACCTAGTTAAGTTAGATGGCTGCTGAGGTTTTAGAGAGAATTGCTAAGAAAACTAAGCCTAGAATCCAGGTCTCTATACTCTCTACTTTAAATTACTTATTTTAAAAAATAAAGACAAGGCTTGGCACCTGTGGCTCAAGCAGCTAAGGCTCCAGTCACATGCACCTGAGCTGGCGGGTTTGAATCCAGCTCACGCCCACCAAACGATGACAGCTGCAACCAAAAAATAGCCGGGCGTTGTGGAGGGCCGCCTGTAGTCCCAGCTACTTGGGAGGCGGAGGCGGGAGAATCACTTAAGCCCAGGAGTTGGAGGTTGCTGTGAGCTGTGATGCCACAGCACTCTACCCAGGGTGATAGCTTAAAGCTCTGTCTCAAAAAAAAAGTAAATAAATATGGGCAGCGCCTGTGGTAGGGCGCCAGCCCCTTATGCCGAAGGTGGCGGGTTCAAACCCAGCCTTGGCCAAAATCTGCAAAAAAAAAAAAAAAAAAGTAAGTAAATAAAAATAAAATAAAGACAAAACTGGGTGGTGCCTATGGCTCAGTGGGTAAGGCGCCGGCCCCATATACTGAGGGTGGCTGGTATTGTGGTGGGCTCCTGTAATCTCAGCTACTCGGGAGGCTGAGGCAAGACAATCACCTACGCCCAAGAGTTTGAGGTTGCTATGAGCTGTGATGCCATGCCACTTTACTGAGGGTGATAAAGTGAGATTCTGTCGCAATTAAAAAAAAAATAAAGACAAAACTATTTGGCATTTTCTTGCCTGATGTCAGTTTTTAAAGAAAGAAATAATTACTGATGAGAAAAAGGAATACTTTTTTGGCAAAAACCCATACTAACTTCTGAATGTATAAACAATGAAGACAAATTTTTTTTTTCTTTTTCTTGTTTTTTTAAGACAAGGTCTCACTCTGTCACCTAGGCTAAAGTGCAGTGGCATCATTATAGCTCACTGCAACCTCAAATCCTGGGCTCAAGAGATAAGCTTGCCTCAGCCTGCCAAGTAGCTGGGACTACAGCCATGAGCCACCACACCCGGCTAAGTTTTCTATTTTTTATAGAGAAGTGTTCTTGCTATGTTGCCCAGGATGATCCTGAATCCCTGGGCTCAAGCAATCTCCCTGCCTCAGCCTCCCAAAATGCAGGAGGTGTGAGCCACCATGACTGGCCCAGATTTTTTCAAGTTGACAAAAAATAGGATGCACAATATATAATTAGCAGTCAGCAGTCCTAGTCCATTTCAGGCTCAGCAGCTGCTGGGTACACTCTTCTTAGTTAAATGCCAAACGTTTCAGATGCTCTTGGGTAGTTATACTGAAGAACAGTATAGGACAGGGATCTGCAATGTCATATTATATAAGATCATTTTAAAATTAATCTGGATTAGCTGGAATGACCTGTCAAGTTTCTGTTTTTCCTATTAGTCATGTGACTGAGCATTGGCTCAAAGCATTATAAACTATATTGGCTTTAAAATTTGATTGTAAGGCTGAGAGCAGTGGCTCATGCTTGTAATCCTAGTACTCTGGGAAGCCAAGGTGGGTGGATCGCTTGAGCTCAGGAGTTTGAGACCAACCTGACCAAGTAGTGACAATCTCTACTAAAAATGAAAACAAAACAAAGAAACCAAAAAAACTGAGGCTATAGAATCGCTTCAGCCCAAGAGTTTGAGGTTGCTGTGAGCTATGATGCCACAGCAATCTACCAAGGGCAATGAAGTAAGACTGTCTCAAAAAAATAAAATTATATTATAGAATATAAAATCCATATTTCAGGCTGGCGCCTGTGACTCAATGGGCTAAGGCGCCAGCCACGTACACCTGAGCTGGCAGGTTCGAATCCAGCCCGGGCCTGCCAAACAACAATGATGGCTGCAACCAAAAAATGGCCGGGCGTCGTGGCAGGCACCTGTAGTCCCAGCTACTTGGGAGGCAGAGGCAGGAGACTCACTTGAGCCCAGGAATTGGAGGTTGCTGTGAGCTATGATGCCACAGTACTCTACCAAGGGTGATAGTTTAAGGCTCTGTCTCAAAATAATAATAATTTAAAAAAAATAGTCAAGACATTGTGGTGGGTGCATGTAGTCCCAGCTACTTGGGAGGCTGAGGCAAGAGGATCACTTGAAACTTGAAACCAAGCGTTTGAGGGTGCTGTGAGCTAAGACGCCATGGCACTCTACCGAGGGTGACCAAGTAAGACTCTGTCTCAAAATAAATAAATAAATAAATAATCCATATTTCAAAAGCTAAGGAGACACAACACTAAAAACTATTTGGACTTTAGAGTTAGAAAATAGAGGATTAGTGGCTCGGCGCCTGTGGCTCAGTGGGCTAAGGCGCCAGCCACGTACACCTAAGCTGGCGGGTTCAAATCCAGCCTGGGCCCACCAAACAACAATTACGGCTGCAACCAAAAACAAAAATGGCCGGGCGTTGTGGCGGACACCTGCAGTCCCAGCTACTTGGGAGGCCAAGGCAGGAGACTCACTTGAGCCCAGGAACTGGAGGTTGCTGTGAGCTGTAATGCCATGACACTCTACCCAGGGTGACAGCTTGAGGCTCTGTCTCAAAAAAAAAAAAAAAAAAAAAAAAAAGAAAATAGAGGATTAGGCTCAGTGCCTATGGCTCAACAGGCTAGGGCACCAGCCACATACACCTGAGCTGGCGGGTTCGAATCCAGCCCGGGCCCACCAAACAACAATGCCGGCTGCAACCAGGGAATGGCCAGGCGTTGTGGCAGGCACCTGTAGTCCCAGAGACTTGGGGGGCAGAGGCAAGAGACTCGCTTCAGCCCAGGAATTGGAGGTTGCTGTGAGCTGTGATGCTACAGCACTCTATCCAGGGTGACAGCTTGAGGCTCTGCCTGAAAAAAAAAAAAAAAAAAGAAAATATAGGATTAAATCCTTAAATCCTGCCTCAACCATATGATTTGGGGCAAGTAATACCTAAAGCTTTATTCCTTCATTTGTAAAAATGAAGATGATAATACTCACCCCTAGTGTGAGTGAGATATGTAAAACAATCACACAGTACAGTACCTGGCCCATAAAGGTAGTTATCATTATTATGATACAACTTTCCTATTCTAACCCAGCAGCAACATCTTCATTAAGGTGATAGAATTAACTAAAGAAAATACTGGTAGTAAAAAGAATTTTGAAAAAGGATTATTGTAATAAAATATTTCAGACAGGTATATATAAGTATAAATTATATAATAAACAGTGGTGTATCCACTACTAAGCTTTAAAAAAAATCAAGTTAATTTATTTAAATCTGTTTTGTTCCCCCCCCTCCTTTTTGGCGGGCCTGGGCTTGAACCCGCCACCTCCAGCATATGTGGCCAGTGCCCTACTCCTTTGAGCCACAGGCGCCACCCTAAATCTGTTTTTAAATTAGTCTTGGGATCTTGAAAAGCAAAAACTTTGCTTTGTTCTACTTAGCTTTTTTTTTTTTTTTTGAGACAGAGCCTCAAGCTGTCACCCGGGATAGAGTGCCGTGGCATCATAGCTCACAGCAACCTCCAATTCCTGGGCTCAAAAGAGTATCTTACCTCTGCCTCCCAAGTAGCTGGGACTACAGGTGCCCGCCACAATGCCTGGCCATTTTTTGGTTGCAGCCATCATTGTTGTTTGGCAGTCTGGGCTGGATTCGGACCCGCCAGCTCAGGTGTACGTGGCTGGCACATTAGCCCGTTGAGCCACAGGCGCTGAGCCTCAGGGACTCTTTTTAAATGCTTTGTCACCACTAACTTTTTTCTTGTCAAGCCAACTTTTTCCTAATTAGCTTTGTTAGCCACTTATACTCTGGAGTTAGCATTTTTATACAACCATTCATTAAATCATCATCTTCCCTTCATCTGAAATTACCCTAAAATCTACATTGTTAGAATGAAGACTGTTTTTTTTTATTTCCCTGCTTTTTGCTGTTGTTGTTGAGACTGAGTCCCACCCTATGCCCTGAGCAGGGTGCAATGGCGTCATAGCTCACTGCAACCGCAGACTCAGGCTGTGGGCATCCCACTGCCTCAGCCTCTGGAAGCCACTGGGATTACAGGTGCTCACTGCAGCACCCAGCTGAGTTTTTTGTTTTTTGGTTTTTTTTTCATGAATTGGAGTCTCACTCTCACTCAGGCAAGTTTTTTTTTTTTTTTTAAATTATTATTTTTTTTTAAATAATTTTATTGAATCATAATTATGTACACTGGTACAATCACAGGGCACGATTCATATACATTCAGAAATATTTTGATCATACTGTTACAGATATCCTTCATGGCATTTCCTTGATCACTATATAAAGACATTAATACTCTACCTTTAATAAGTTTCGCCAGTACCCTGCTAAATGGATTTAGTTCCTCTTGTTATCCAGACATGTGCTCATTGCAAGATGCACACATAAGCCAATTCTACGGTATTAGCTTTTGAAAAGTAAAAGTGTTATTGCAAGTCAACTGCCAAGGAGACAGGAGGCAACACTGACATCTATCCGTCTGATCTGGGAGTGGGTCAACTTTTTATGGCTTTTCTACTAGTTCCAGGTGATGACAAAGCAGTCAATCTGGCAGGCTGGGGATGTTAACAATTTGGAGGCTAAAGTCTTTTCCCACTGCACATGCTCAAGCTACATGACTAGCAATTTTGGCTCTTTGCCATCTGTAACAATTTAAGTACTGGTTAATTGGTTTGAGCTGGTACTGCAGTTACTGTCTTTCTTATCCTGTATTTTATGTTATAATGTCTAGATTGTTAAAAAAAATTGTTGTTTATGCTTCTGCAACTTAATGTTTGTTAATTATTCACAAAACTGATGGTATTTCACTGTTTCATTTCTAGTGCTCTCTCCGCTTTTTTGTTTTGTTTTTTGTGAGGTAGGGTCTCTTTCTGTCACCCACACTTGGGAGTCACCCTCACTGGAGAGCAGTGGCAGCTGCTTCCGACTCCTGGGCTCCGGGATCTTCCTGCCTCACTGCCCCAAGTGGCTGGGATTCTAGAGGACAGCCACTAGTCCTGGTCTATTTCTACTGTCCTCTCTCTTTAATAATCTTTGTTATTATTGTTGTAGATTTACATTTTATTTTATTTTATTTTTTTTGAGACAGAGCTTCAAGTTGTCACCCTGGATAGAGTGCCATGGCATCACAGCTCACAGCAACCTCCAATTCCTGGGCTCAAGCGATTCTCCTGCCTCCACCTCCCAAGTAGCTGGGACTACAGGCGCCCGCCACAACACTCAGCTATTTTTTGGTTGCAGCCATCATTGTTGTTTGGCGGGCCTGGGCTGGATTCAAACCCACTAGCTCAGGTGTACGTGGCTGGCACCTTAGCCACTTGAGCCATAGGCGCTGCCATAGATTTACATTTTAATCTCCTATAAATTCCTTCTCATTTCAAATATCTCATTTTCTCTAGCTAATCTCAGTTATGTATATGTCTTCATTTTTGCACAAACTTTTTCAAACTTTGATGAATTATAAAATCTTGCAAATAAATTTCTTGATAAATAGCTATTATTTAGTACCTATTGGTGTCATGATGTCAGCATTTTGGATTAAGGGGCTGGTTTTCACTTGATCACTTGGCATTTGTGCAGTTTTCATTAGGGACAATCATACAGAAACCTAATCTAGGTAAAGCTAGAGATGAAAAGCCTAATTGTGTATCTTCAATCAATCAATCAATAAAAAGCATAAAGGCAGCTAGATGCATGGATGGATAGAAAGAGATAAAAAGAAAGAATAAGAAATATTATAAATGATGCTCTATCATTTGCTTTATCAGAATCTCCATTAAACCTTTCTGGGCAAAATGTTCCAATACTACATCTTAAATGTCAAAACAAACACACCTTGCTCCAGCCCATTAATCCACTCTAACCCTCTCAGTGGTTGATCTAGGTGACTACTTGGTTTCTCTGGTTTCTGCAATAATCTTTCATTTGGAACAAGACTTCACAGACCTTAGCTAGTCAGCATTCTTGATGGTCCATCATGATCAAATAATTAATACCTAAAAGGTAAGCAAATGAACACTCACACTATTAATTGAAGTAGGATTACATTTCCGTAATAAGGCCAAACTTTGGAACAACTCAGCTCAATACACATTTATTTCTCACTGCCTTTAACAACAGTCTGGCTGGGTAAGTGAAATGGTGTGGTTGTTTATGGACTTGGGAAGGTGGAGATTGTTATTTCTTCATTAGTCTCTCCTGGTCAACTCTTTAATGATTTAGTTGTATGGTAGTTGAAAGGATGGCAGTGAGATGAACAGAGAAAGACTTGAATAGAGACTATTTTTAGAACCAACTTTTTGGAATGGTTTCCAATATTAAATAATTAGAAAGTCTGTTCTGAGTTTCAACTTTTAACCTTGGAAAAATATTTTGGGGAGTCCTCTAATTGCTTTGGTATATTATTTTATAAGTTTTTACATCAATTTATTTATTTGCATTTATTTATTTATTTCCAATTATTTTGCTAAATGACATTTCTGGCACTAAAACACAATTTTAGTAAGTGTCTTGATCTCTAAAGTAGGCTGTATTTCTTTCAATAATCTAAAGTGGTAGCAAAGAAAAAACAACAAAATAGAAGGAGCATTACAAAAATGTCATGATTATAACATGAATATCTTTAAGCCATAAAAGTAGTATAATTGATCCAATTTGCTTCTGAAAATTGAGTAGGGGCTAGAAAGGCACGCAACTGCATAATCTACAAACATTTATTCTGCAGAGATTTAATGACATGCCAAATTAAACAGGTCCATATATCTGTCTCACTGTAACAGTCAAGGTTTTTTGTCTTGGGCTTAGTGTACCAGTGTTCTTCATTTCTGGCTGCATTCTTTTTTTCTGTACAATCCCACTGCCCATGTCTTCAATCTCCTATCCTCTTTGATGTATTGGCCCAGACCTCTTCTTCTGAATGCCAGGCCTGAAATTTCATCACCTATGTGACATGTTCTCTTGGATATCCCAAATCATTCGGGAATCATCATGCCCACGTTGAACTCACAATCTTTCCCCCAAACCTGGAACCCAGAGAATCTATCAAAGTACATGAGCCAGAAACCTACAAAATACCTATTATGCCTTTAATCTACTAGCTCATTAAATATAAAATATTTGATTTCAAACCAAAGTTTAGTTTATTACATCTCAAACTAGAAGCAGTACAATAAATCAAAGTGTGCACCTAAACTATCAATACAGTTTTGCTATCTTAACGGTAGCTTGTGTTTGCCATTGGGGAAGAAGTGTGAAGGGTTAAGTGTTGATGAAATTTTCCCCAGTTCCTTGAGAATTGAAGATTTTTCTTGCATGAAGTGGTCCAAAGTCTAGCATAAGTGGTAGTCAGTTGGTCCAAGTTGGTGAATATGGTGGATGACAGAGAGTTTTCAAGTCCAACTTTTGTAGACTGAGCAGCATTGCTTGTATGACATGTGGTCAAATGTTGCCTTCAAAGAAAATTGGTCTCTATTGACCAATCTTGGCTGCTTAATTGCAAGTATCCTCATCATTTCATCTAGCTGGTTTCAGTAGACATCTGCTATAATCCATTGACCAGATTTCACAAAGCTATAGTGGATAATACAAGTTTGGACTACCAAGCAGACACTATTAGCTTTTTCTGATGAATATTCAGTTGGGAATGTGTTTCCACACTTCATCTTTATTCAACCAATGTGCCGTTTTTAATTATCAAAAAGAATCCATTTTTCTCCACACATAGCAACATGGTGTAGAAATGGTTCACCTTTATATCATGACAGCAAAGAAAGGTGTTTTCAGATGCTGATTTTTCTGATGCTCATTTAATTTATACAAAACTCACCTATTCCCTCTTTACTTTGCTGTTTTGTTTCAAATAGTCTAATATTGCTGCTGCTAATTCACAAATAGGTTGAGATGGATTTACTTGCACTACAGCTTTCAGCTCATCAATATCCACCATGGGCTTAGGTTGCCCACATGGCTCCTTTTCAAGATTTAAATCACCATAAAGGAACTTCTCAAACCACTGATGTACTGTGTATTCATTAGCCACATCCTTGTCTCAAACCCTTTGTTGATATTTTGACCTGTCTGTCTGCATTGTTTCCGCAATGGAACTCATAGTTGAAAACAACATGAATTCTTGACTTATCTGTGGTTTCACAAAAATTGTTCTAAAAATTTTTTGAAAGATAATCAAGGCAAAACATGCATTTGAAAGAATGAGCATGCACTTTCACAGTAAAAATAAAACAAGAAATGTCAAAGCGAAATCTCAGAGATACCAACTGTCTAACTTAGTATTTAAGAAGTCCAGACATTTTGTACTTAATAATCCACTATTGCTCTCTTTCATCCAACCCTTAGAAATTCCCACTGATTTGACTCCCTATATGCCTGTTCATTATGTCTACGTATTTCCTACTCTACTGGCCACACTCTTGTCAAATTGAAGTCACGGATATTGCATTCTGCCACAGATCAAAATCTTTAGTGCGACCTGCAATGGCCCTTGTAGACTGGTCCTGACCAAGTCCAAGTCACAGCTCACTCTGCCTCCACCTTAGCTCACTGGGCTTTTTTTAGTTTCTCCAATATATAAGCTCCTGATGATTTGGGGGGCATTCATACATTCTTCCCTGTTAGAAGACTCTTTCTCTGTCTGATCTACCCCTCGCCATTATTTAGCTCTCATGTCAAATGTCCCTTCCTGGAGAATTACCTTACCAGTTCCTTTACCTCTCACAGCAGTCTACCATTTTCTCCACAGAGATTACTATAGAATAATTTGTAACCCTGAGGAATCAAATTGTCTATTTTATTTACCCTATATCCCCGGTGCCTAGTAGAATGTCTGGCATCCAGCATGTACGTAGTAAATATTTGTTTAATAAGTTAATGCGGTAGCATCTCTGGCAAGTTCAATGTCACTTCAGTCTTGCTGTGCTCTTGTTGGTCTCCAGCAAAGCATCTGGGATGCCTCCATCAAAAGGAGAGAAAAACCGTCAGTCTAACTAAGTAAAAATAAATCACTCCAAATATTCTTAAAAATGCAACCTTACATGCATCTCTCTTTTTATACTATTTTCATAGTAAGTTAGAATAATTTTTCTAAGTTTTGAAGATAAGGAAGCTGATGATCTGGAAGTTAGAGATTTGCTAAGGATTGCAAAGTCAGAAATTGTTGAATTGGCTTTAGACGTCAGACCTTTGACTCCTATAAGGTTATTTCTATTATAAATATGGCTTTTCCGGTCTGCTCGCTAGCAGTGCAGAGATGAGTGGTTGACTCATCGTTCCCAGTTACACTCCGGGTGGGCAGCACTGGCAGGCTCTGCCAGCTCCCTTCCACCTTCCACCCACCCTCCCTCCCACTAGATGTTCATGCCGCCTCTGGGACTACTACCCTTCCTCTGACCATCAGCTTGCACCTGTGAACACTTTACACAGACACTTTTTTCCTGCCTTTGATAGTTTACCAGCTCTCCGTCCATACATCACCAATATCAGCTGTGCATACTTAACAGATATGCAAGGAATATCTCTGAGCAATGTATTTTGGGAATTACTTAAAGTGCAGTTTCACCTGAGAAGAGTGCTCAGTTAAAGCCTCTGGGAGCCATAAAAGATTTTAATATTCTTGCTCAGGGTGTGATAAAAGCAAGTTTAAGAAATCAGAAAATAACACTAACTACCATTAATTAAGTCCTCTTATCCATAGCCATATTATAATATAGACATTGATTATATTAATATTAGTAATCCTACAGACTAAAAATTATACTTTATAAATGAGGATATAAAATCAGGATAGTTAAATCATGAACATTACCAGATTAGAGAGTGTTACACCCGCAATTCATACCAATATTTGAAGGAATATATATTACCAGTAATCAGATACTGCCAGACAAATGGCAGTGATAAGAATTCATTCAGTATATAACAAGTGGAACAATACCAATACATAGTGAAACAAATGGGGAAAATGATGACATGGGGGAAGACCCCCAATAAAAAAGAACTTAAAAAATAGTTTTTGATGACTATTTTTTCTTATTTCTGGAATATTGGTTCACTGTAGACAATTTATAAATTACAGGTAATAAAACATACATAAAATATCACAATTACATAATTCAAATTTGACAGTGCATTACCAACAAGGCAGCCAGATGATCCCGGACCTCTCTCTGCATCTCCCCCCACCCCCCGCTCTTGCCCCAAGATACGCTGTTGCTAGTGTAACTATTTTCAGATATTCAATTTCTACAACTGAAGTTTATCCGAGACTATATATACATGTTGTCTATTGATTGTGCTTCTACAGAGATTGCCTTTCCCCATCATCTACTCTACAAACTCAGCCACTCTTAGTAGCATGAAATGCTTTTCTCTCTTTCATTAACTGTCCATGAACTTGTCTGTGCTTTTTGCCTATACAAACACTCTGCATTTTGTATCTACCACAAAGGACTTTTTATGAGGATAAAGTGTGTGTGTGTCTATAATTCAATATAATGTTTTGCACAAACAGATGATTATTTTTATTGCTTCTGTATGCCTTGCAAAGGAATCTAGAGCCGTGGAAATCACATGTGTCACTACTAGGATTGAAGGCCTCTGCAAATTCCAAGACAAATGGTTCCTACATTAGAGGAGGTCGGAGAAATCTCTAGAGGTCTCTCTGTAGGAACTAGAGAATTTGTGGTTTTCACAGCAGTAGTAGCTACTGTCAAGTACACACAAGAGTTCGTGAGGGCATAAGTTTTCCTATATTCCCAATGTATTGTATCACTAGAGAAATGAAGGGTTCCCAATTTCTACCTAGAAAGAAGCCGTCATTCTACTTATCACACCTACTAAAGCCATCCATTTAAGAGTAGTTAAAATTGTATGCTCTTTACATTATACTTTACTTTATTGGGTTGCTATGACCCAGTTTTGTGATGAACAGGATAGATATTATCTAAAATTTAGTAGTGATGTATGAACTAAAGTTCATCATTTAGATTATGTCCTTCAGATGAGATTAATTACTCAAAAAATGAAAACAATGTTCCGGAGTCTAGTTTTGACTAGACAGGGCTAGCTAAGCAGCACAGTGTCTTTTGTCCCGACGCTAGGCCCATATAGAGAAATTTTAATCTTAAGCACAGCACCACTTTTTATTAGCAGTGCCATCCTGGGCATATTACTCATGATCAGTTTTCTAATCTGAAAAATGGAAATAAACATATTATCTGCTAGTTTATTGTAAGGACTGAATGAGCTTATCCAGGTCAAGCATTCAAGATAGTACCTGACAGATAAGAGTTCAATAAATGTTATAAACTATAATTGACTCTGTATGTAAACTTCATGTTCTTTTACCTCTTCACTTTGATGCTTTTGATGTTGATTTCAATTTTCTTTAACCTCAGTTTCTTAAACATTTCTTTGAAAAAAAAGTCTGCTTTTCAAATCTGAATTAGCAAGGGATGAAAAAGATTATGTGTCCCAAGAAGCCATGAGATGTGGATCTAGTAAATGTCTCCATTTTCATAGTGTTAGAAAGTAGTGATTTAGTTCCTAGGTTCAAACAGTTGGGAAAATCTAGTTTAAAAGATTGAAAAAAAATGGCAGAAGAAATTGGGGGAAGAGTTTTGATGACAGCTCACATTAATGGCACATTGTCAGTCTGTCCCATCCCTTAGAATTGACTCTTCTGTACTGCAGAAGCTCTCGAGAAAGAACAAATTATGGGTGTTGTGCTGCAGCCCTGGAGACCTGGGGAGTGGTCAGGCTAAGGGAGACATAGGTAACTGGTATAACACTTGTGGATTATGTTTAGGAAAAACCAGCTCTTTCTGGACAGTGCTGGGATTCTGCTGTACATTTTTGCATGTGTTTTCAGCTCTCTGAATGAGAGAGCAAATGAAACAAATATGCTGATGGGTATATTAAAAATCAAGAGTAAAGAGCCTATATTTGCCACCGGAAAAGTGATAAAAATCAGTAATAGAGGAAAGGCATTTGATTATTCAAATGTGTTAGCAGTGAAGGTAGATGACAAAATACCTATAAAAATATTTTGTGTTCCTTTTTAAACGTGAATCATTAAAAGGCAACTTGTCCAATAGAGGCCCATATAGAGCAATCAAATATATGAAAGGACATTTTAGCCTCTTACTAAGGAAAATAAACCAACTTTGTCTTTAAAAGTCCTTCTAACGTTCAAGTCATGGATGCTAGTCTTAAATATGCAACACCAGTCTTGATTCTCTGGTGGGTTAAGAAGGGTTACAAACTAAAGGCTACCTCACAAGGGACACCTTGGTCTCTATCTAAAAAGGTTTAGGTTCCACCTTCTGAAATGACTCTCAGAGGTAAATGAAAAGATTTCTGCTCCTGAAACGAAATAGGTTGTGTAATACAGATAAGTGTTAAAGAAAACAAACTGGAAGTAGGGAAGAGAAAATGTGTTATGACCATATTAGAATTCTTAGGGTTTGTGAAGCTACAGCTTACATAATTCTCTTTAGCACCTACATTTCCACCCAGAATGAGGAATAAGGGCAAGCAGAAGCCCACGGATAAAATGAGAAACATCATCTTTAATGAAACACGTTAGGCCTCCTTTACAGCTCAGCGTTTGAAATGCAGCACTTTAGTCAAGGAGGAATTCAAATGTTATTAATATGCATAAATATACATCAAAGACATTCATCAAAATTCCACCGAGAGACAGACGCTTCTAAAATCAGTATTGCAGATATGGTCTCTCACAATTTATTCTTGAACATCTATCTACATGCTTCAGCATATTCTTCCAAATTGGGAAATAAAGCAGGTTTATACAACTAAAAATGTTGTACCAAGGTACATTTCTCACTTTTAATGACCTCTTTTAAAGCAATTATATGAATATCGTGTTTTGCCCTACTAGCATGCAAAAAACGAGCCTTACAGGCTTATACTTAAAAATGATATTATTATGCTTACCATGAAGAAAATCATTTAACATTTGCATGGAGTGATTCTTGCAAACACTTTCCATTATTTTTTAAACCAAACCTTTAGCTCCAAAATTTTGTAGTCTTAAAAATAGAACATACCGAGATTAAATAGGTCACTCCTTTCTATTTGAAAGGTTTTCACTCAGCGTTTCCTGAGCATGTGTATGTCTGTGTCAGAGGGCTGTGAATACATGGAAAGCACTTTTCAAAAAACACACACAATTGCAGAGAAGATGTTATAGTTTTCATAACTTTTAGCCACAAGAAACTTAATATCTGATACACCTGAAATCTGACCTTTATATTTCCATTTAATGCAGTATTGTTATATTTAACTGTGTTTTGACATTGAGGCTCTCACATAGCCTTTAAAAAAAAGTATGACTTTCATTTAAGTAAAAAAAGTATTCTTTTCATTTAAGAAAAGAAGGATTCTTGGACCAAACATTTACCAGTGGAATGGTAAGAGGCCAGGGAATAATAGAAAAGAGGTGCCAGCAATTGTCCATTAAAAACACATAGTCAAATACTGCTTCGGAGTCACAATCTTCTCTTGGAAATGGAACATTGATCCTTTCTTGATGGCCAAAGGTTATGAAGGATTCATAAAAATACATGGAAAACAATATGAGCTCTGTTTGTGACAATGTACTCAAAGTACATGAAACAGAAACTTGTATAAAAAGAGAAAGGAAGAGGGGTACTACCCAAATGGGCAAGTTGAGTATGAAGGCCCATCACTGTTAAGTCATACTGAATGAACAGCTTAACAGATGGACAAAGATTACCAGGGCTTTCATAGTTGGTAGCATTAGTTGCCATGAAGCTAACTATGAATTTCCCCAGGAAATATGAAGAGAGATTACAGGGCATTGTTCTATTTAAGTGGCATCTTGTGTTTTGATTTACATTTCCCTAAAAATTAATGATGGTCATCATCTTTTCATGTGTCATGGGTCATTTGTTTACCTTCTTTAAATCCTTTGCCCATTTTACTTAGGATATTTGCCTTTTTATTGAGTTATAAAGGGTTCTTTATATCTGGGAGAAACTAACAAATGTTGGGGAGAACATGGAGAAATTAGAATCCTCTTATGTTATTTAGAAGAATGTAAAATGTTGCTCACTTTGTGTAAAACATTTTGGTAGTTTCTCAAAAAGGTAAACACAGGGTTATATAACTCCATGATTCTCCTCTTGGGTAAAGAAGACTGAAAACACATTCACACAAAAACTGTATATTATTCCTGATAGCCCCCAAAGAGGAAATAGCCTAAATGCCCACCAATGAATTAATAGATAAAATATGGTAATGTAGTGTGTTCACACAATAAAATATTAAATAATTCAAAAGGAATAAAGTACTGATTCAGGCTGCAACATGGATGTACCTTGAAAAATTATGCTAAGTGAAAAAAGCCAGACACAAAAGGCCACATAAGTCCATTCATGTGAAATGTCCAGAATAGGCAAATATACAGAGAAAACAGATTAGTGGTTGTAAGTACATAAGGGGAACTGGGAATGATTGCTATAGGTAGTTTTGGGGGGAAATAATAGAAATGTTCCCAAACTAGATAGAGATGCATTATGTTGTAAATATACTAAAGTCCCCTGATTTATACCCTTTAAAATGGTATTTTATGCCCTATAAGATATATCTAAATCAATAAAAAATTAGGCAATGTTATAATAAGCAGAGATTGGTATCAATTGTGGCTCAGAGCTCAAACCACCTAATTGTATTTTGGTTCATTAAATAATTAAATAACATAATTTGAGACTTGAAAGTGAATTTAGTGCATCTCTCAGAGATTACCTTATGAGAAGCAGATCAAAATGGTTCAGATTCAAGAGAGATATTCATGTTAGAGCCAGAGAATAGCTATAGGAATGAATTGTAAGAAGATATTGCATTTCTCTCAATATTATTTGAGAATTTAGTTTTGATTCTGCTACAGATGGGAGAAAAATAACAAAAGAGAACAAAACGAAACACAATCCCTTCTGTAAATCAGCCCTTGTTTCCCCAGAGAGGGTACTCATGGGCATGTAAGACAGGGTCACTTACCTGAAAAGAACTGCATGAAAATGAAATATGGTAGTAGTGGTTCATGCTACGCCATAGCAATGCAATTACCTTTCATCTGTGGTCATTTGATGTGAAATGATAACAAAATGATACTAATTTTTTTTTTTTTAGGATTAGTAGCTTGCAATGAACCATTCATTGGGTGAGAATCAGGAATCCAAGCAGGGTGTAGTGGGAGGCTCATTGCTACTAACTGTTCGAGAGAAGAAGGAAAACAAACACAGTTTGATGTTCTCAGTACAAGGAACAAAGGTTAAGAAAGCTTCTCTGATTTTCCTGAAATAATCTTTTACCACTGGCAGCAATGACGAGTATAGCTAAACACACGAAACAGAAACAAAGTTTAAATATGGTGGGATATTAAATTACAGTGTAGAACAGTGATAATGTTTGACTAGTTCTAGGACTACTAGAATGTTGGAGAGAGAATTGGGGACATGCATGAATGAATGTGAGGTCTGGGGCCTTGAAACTCCACCGAGGGCCTTCTGCTCCCAGCTATGGTGAAACTCAATAGACTATTGATAATACTTAGAAAGCCAGTTACAAAATTACTTCAATATACAAAATCATCTGTCTGAAAGTTTGTAGAGTTTCCAAGGCAACAAGAACACGGGGAACAAGATCATAAAGGGAAGGGAAGCATGCACAGGTGAACTGAATTCTGTTGTTCCTCCTTCAAGGTATTTGACAATTCTAGAGTTGTAGGAAACAAAGAAACTGGGAAGAAAACTATGTGTAAGAAGTTGAGAACCCAGTAGAGCTTTTGGTGACTGCTTATGACTAGGGAGGCAAAGAATGGATTTGGCACTGTCAAAACGACCAGGGTCCGGGAGATAAGGCAGTAAGGTGATGCGAGCCCTGCCCCCAAGGTGTTTTCTTCTTGATATGTTTGCGTCGAAGTAAAGAAACAAAACTGTGAGATCACACTTGAGGTGCATCTTTGAAGGGTCAGGAGAAAACTACTAAATGCAGAACACAAATGTTTTCACACAGTGAATGAGAAAATCTCACAAATGGTATGTCAAATAGGCGGATGAAAATACCTCAGATTATGTATGAAGCCCGCACACTGTACTCCATGATTGAACTAATGTACCCAGCTATGTTTCAATAAAAATAAATAAATAAATAAATAAAATCATAAATTTTAAAATCATAAAAATAATAAATGAATAAAATATTTTTTAATCTTTTAACAAAAATACATGGCAGATCTCCTTAAAAGGAACAAATTAACAAGAAATGAAATATATTGCCATTAAATTATACTAGTTAAGGTTTAATCAGGAAAACAAAGTGATAATGAGTAATAGTAAATAGAAATTTATTTTAGGAAGTATATCTTACATAAATAAGGGAGGTACTAGAGAAGTTAAAATATGGAAGTTGATGCTGTGTAATGAGAGGAAAAAATTGCTAATCAAATGACCAGAATAACTAGCACAGTTAGAAGTCAGAGTTTAGAGGAAAGCTCAATAGGCCAAGCAAAAGCAGATATCAGATTGATGATGCAAATTAGGAGATCAGGGACCAGTTGATGACAAATGTTCCCTCTGTGTACTATTTACTGCCTCTGAAAATCTACAGTGAAGCAGCTGGTGTTGGGTCTTGAGCCAGTGTTATTAAAATCAGCATTCAGGAAGACAAGCTGAACAGTGAGCGGAAGGCAAGCTGAGACTCACTGGGGGCCTATGTGTCGGCTGAGATTTATGAGAACAGTCAGTGATTTACTCTCACCTTCTAATCTTCATTCCAGGATCTCTTTTAGCCAACTGTACCACACATTCTGACTTTGTCTATGCAGCATTCTTATAAACATATGTTAACCACAATAACTTCCAAATACGGACATTATGAAAATTATTCTTTCTCTTACCTTTAAGCAATTCTCTGCCTTACAAACAAAAATGTGATACCTGAGCCAAAAAAGATTATATAGAATCTCAGCTTATTCATCTTTGAGTAAGGCCATTTTTCTTCTATCTCGGTCACACTCCCCCTTGATATTCTAGAACTCAATATCAAGACATAAGGTAGGCTGTTTGTAGCACATTTTGTGTTGACAGTGGAGGAATAAGAGACAAAAAAGAAAAATAATTGAGCAATATACACCTGCCACATGCATTCATATCAAAGCAAAGAAGAAAAATAAATACTAAAGTCTTTTTCTTCACAACTGTTCACATGATCACAGCTGCTATTTAAAATATTCTTCTTCCATTTTCCCTAAGCCAGTATTTTATCTGCTCATATTTTTATTGGGACACTGATCCATATCTTCATTCTTAGATCTGTACCAGTAACAGTGTTATCTTCATCGGGTTGTGTTTTCTTATCGTATTGAAATTTATCACATGACACAGATACTCTAGGAGGTACCCCAGAAGGTCCTTTACATTTCAGACATACTCCAGAAATGAAACTGGATACATTAACAACCCTATTTCTCTTTGATTGAATTAATTCTTGCAGCAAGTAATGTTCTTTTTTGTTTATTGGTTTGGTGGCACGATACACTCAAAGTGAGCAGCTGGTACTTTCAACTTCCAATCTAATGGGACCATTCCTTTATTTTCTGGTAACTTCAGTCTTCCCTTGAAAACTAAGATGTATAAAGTAGCAAAGCCCTAAGGTCTAGACATATAAATAAAAACAAGGAGAGCTGAGATAAGAGGCAAACTTGAAATCCAGGGAACAGGTTATCTTGTCTACTTAATTATTATTTCCAGATGAGTTCGCCTTCTGGAGTGTATTGTCCTTATAGAACAATAATACCTTTACACTCTTATTTATGTTTAACAGCAGATTTTCTAGTTCTGTGAGGTTTGGCGGTAGGTTATTTAAAGTGTTTCAACTTTTTTTGATCAAAGTATTTATTGCTATCGACTTTCCTTTTAGTACTGCCTTTTCTATATCCCATATTCTGGTATTCTGTACTTCATCCTGTATTTCAAAAATTTTAAACATTTTCTTTGGAATTTCTTCATTGTCTTATTGATTGTTCAGTAATGTTTTTTAATTTTCATGTGTTTGTGTATTCTCTGAAGTTCTTCTTGTTGTTAATTTCTAGTTTTATTACATTGCAGTAAGAAACTCTCTATGATTTCTACTTTTTGAATTTGTTGAGAGTTATTGGCTGTTTGACATATTTCCATATTCCTCATAGACTTTGTTTGTTCCTCTGGATTCCTTGTTCTTTATTTTTTGATTGGTTTAATTTAAAAGAGTTGTCTTCAAACTCTGAAATTCTTTTTTTCTGCCTCGTCTAGTCTATTCTTAAAGTTTTCCACTGTTTTTTCTTTCTTTCTTTTTTTTTTTTGAGACAGAGCCTTAAACTGTCACGCTGGGTAGAATGCTGTGGCATCACAGCTCACAGCAATCTCCAACTCTTGGGCTCAAGTGATTCTCCTGCCTCTGCCTCCCAAGTAACTGGGATTACAGGCGCCCGCCACAACGACCTGGCTATTTTTTGTTGCAGTCATCATTGTTGTTTGGCAGGCCCAGGCTGGATTCAGGATTCGAACCCACCAGCTCAGGCGTATGTGGCTGGCGCCCCAGCAGCTTGAGCCTCAGGCATTGAGCCTGTTTTTTTTTGTTTGTTTGTTTGTTTTTTTAATTTCATTAAACAAAACACTTTCTTATTCTCATCTGAAATAGCTATCACTTCCAGTTTTTAAATTTTCTTTTGTTTAGAAAGGGCTTTTTTCTCACTCATAAGGGTTGGTCCATCACGTACTTTGCATACAATCATTTGGTTTTGCTTGTGGTTCTGGATAGATAACTTGGTTATAGATGCTCTTAGCATGGTGGTTTTTTTCTCTTTGTTTGTAGTCCATGGCAGTGGTGTGGACACATTCATTATCTCTTACTAATGACAGAAAATGGAAGTCTTTGAAATCCTTCCTCTTTCCTAAGCTCTGTGGTCTTATTAAGAGTGTGAATTATATTGGGACACACATTTTATTCTCTAAGACTATAGGTGGTACTTGTGGGTAAGAATCATTCACAGCCTAAATGACTGAGTCAGTTAATTCTGTAAAGGTCTGTGTAAGTTTTCCTTTCTGCCAGTAAGTGGCATTTTCCAGAAAGAAACAACTTCAGTGCTTTTTACTTGAAACACTGATCAAATCTAGCCTTAACAGAAGCACTCAAATGCCCCAGGAAATGGGCAGAGCCCTGGAATTTCTAGGTGAGACCTTATTCTCCAACACAACAGGGATGGGTAGAGGAGGTAGGCTGGGTGAGGCTGGGTCAAGTGAGCCTGCCTCATAGAGTAAAGGAGCTATCTTTACGGGGGTCAAGATTCTATTCCCAGACAACTGGGAAAAGCCACCAGGAGGGGCTAAAGTGGTTGCATTAAGCCAAAGTCTGCTTGTGAAAAATCACATTCTGAAATTCACATTCTGGCCATCAGAGGAGAGTTTTGTTCCTCTCTCACTCCTCTGCCCTGGGGTCTCCTTCCAGCATCTGGCACCATGTTGGAGCTCAAAATAACTGAGCTCACCAGCAATGGCACCATGGATTGGGAGATTTCTTGTTTAGGATCTTGCCCCAGACCAAGAACATGCCTTTCATGTGTGTGGAGTGTTCCACTTTTATGCTATGACTGGGACCATTGCCCTTTTCTCTAAGTTCTGCCCACACAGCTTCCTCTCCTCCTGAAATTAGTTCATAAATCTCCCTCTCTTTGCTCCTGTGCAACATGGTCCCATCCTGGGGATATAAAAATAAGGCCTTCCAACCTGTTCCCAGGTCCCCTAATTCAATTACTGACTACACCAGGGAGAAGAGTGCTGGTCCTGAGTTGCCTGGAAAGTGCTCCAGCAGTTCTAATATACCTCCATTTGAGGAGTTTGTCCTGGTCTGATAGAGCAGTCAGATATGCAGTACCTGGGAAAGCTGTCAGGCAGAGAGTTCACAAACCAAACCCTCCCTTGGTCTCCTGCAGGTATTTAAAAGGAATAGTATGAACTACTCTTTGTGGAAACCTCAGTGGGTTAGGGCCAGAAACTGAGGGAAAACAGCCTCTTCTGAGAGTCTCAGCTCCATGGTACCTCTTTGCAGCAGCATGTGGTAGAAAGTTAGCACTCAGGTCATCTCTGTCCCTGCCTGCAGAAGGCAGCCCACCTAGAATGTCTGAGCTCTGGGCCAATAAATAATCGATGGGCTTACTGGTCCCTGTGGCTTCCACAGTCTGGGCTAGAGTTGGTAAAAGTTTTTATGGTAATTAGTGAGCTAAAAACTTAGGGATTGAAGTCCCCTGGGTAGGAAGAAATGCACAGTGAGTGAAGAAGCAATATGGCATCTGCTATCTTATCTCAGGTCTGTGGTGACAGGAGACAATCGTATGGGGGGCTAGGAACCTGATGTTTTGTCCTCAGGAAGCTCCCAGTTCAGTGGTGGAAGCAGCCCCTGGGCTTGTTAGGGTAAAAAGGGTGTCCAGCAGCTCAAGATCCTGCTGTTTTCCAGCGATGTGTGGGAAGAAGAAACAATACCCTCACTCATCCTTTTTGCTGTGCTCCAGGCTTCTCAGGGGTTATCTCTGTTGATATCTTACTCCTTGTTCTTCTCCACAACTTCTGCATGTGGAATCTCTGGTACACTTTTCCTCCACAATTACAATTAATCTACTTTTTTTTCATTAAAAACTTTTCCTTTTTTTTTTGAAACAATCTGGCAGCATATGTTTCTGGTCAGCCATCTTTTTCTCTACCTTCAAGGTATTAACAGAATTAATTCCTTGATTAACTTTCTCTTGATCACAGTTCTGATTTTGGTTTTTATTATACTGAAATAATTTCTAGTGAGATTTTCTCTTTTATCTATTTTAATATTTTGAAAAAGTATAAACAATATCTCTATCAGTCTGTGGTTGATCCAGTGTACCTTATAAAGTATTTATTAACTGAACTGCAAAGTATATATATCAGTTATCTGATAAAATGATTTCCTCATCAGAGACATTGTATTAGTGAAAGATTATTTATTATTGATATTTTTTCGGTGGAAACACATGCTATGTCTCATTGTACATAAAATGCACCAATCTTTCAAGTGAATTATCATTATAAAATGGCCTTTGTAAACATTGATATGTAATGTAAATGGTAAATTACACATATGTTTATCATTATATTAGTAGTTTCAAAACTCATCATTAGTATTAAATTGAACCTTAAATTAGATTAAGATAAATTCTAAAAACATATCAGTATAAAATTTTTTTGGGGGGGAATAAAGCTTCAAATTTTATTTAATCTATTTTTTATTTATAATCCATTTGATCTTATTTCCACTATAAATATAAAAATTCCCCTCATGAAATATATGTGCAATTTGGAGACATTATATGGAAATTCTATAACTTATCTTACTACCTAATTTTTAAAATAGATTATTAAATTGATAGTTTAACTTAAATGTGCTGCAATAATTTTGTTACTTACAATAATAAAGGAGAAAGTAAAAGAGGAATTCATTAAAATGTTCTCTCTCAGTTCACCAATTAATTCTGCAATTCTACACTGAAACCAAATGGTTTAGAGGAGAATGGAACTAAAAATTGGGGTTTGGGCTTATGTTTTTGATAAAGTAGAATAGTGATTTTCCCATTTGTTATGTGATAATGCGTTGAAACTGAGGCTATGGTTAGCAATATTGCAATAAAATAAGCATCCATATTTTCATGTTTAGGACTTTAGTGTTTTCCTGTTTAGTTTTTCTTTGGGGTATGTGTTTTGTTTGTTTGTTTTTGTCTGCTGTAGAACATTTCAGGGATTAAATTAACAGTTGAAGAAACAAAGATTCCCCAAAACAGGAGACATGCATGAATAATACAGAAGTAACATGAAAATATTGCATTATACTTACCAAATAAATTTTTTATGCTGAGTGTCCCAGATAGATTATGATTGGAAATTTCCAACTGCTGTTACAGGATATTTTTTTCTGTGTATTTATATTTTCTATGAAAGAAAATAGTGGTACATATGAGGTCGAACAATTAAGTTTGTGAACTGATCCTAGAAAAAAATGCTACATATGTCATTCCTGAATATCACTATGATCCCCTCTGAAGTACCCCCTAGTGTAGGTATGCACTTACACCAGCATCTAACTCAAGTTCAAGCAATTTGGAACTTTTTTTCTGGAATGGTCATCAGAGTTGTCATTGTATGATGTCAGACAATGAAGGTCACAAACTTATCACATGGCCAAGGGGAGTACTTTGAAGGTGACTATAGTGATATTTAGCAATGAATTTTGTAGCACTTTTTCTAAGATGAGTTCACAAACTTAATTGTCTGGCCTTATACATCACTTCATTACATTTAGTTCATATTCAGTCCCAGCCATAAAAAACTTAATGCTGCAATTCCTTAAGGGATCTAAGAATGCTATGCCATGGTCAGCATTCTGTGTGAGGAAATTAAAAATCTTACCAATTACAGAGTTTAACATTAAGAGAAAATGCCACCAAAATTTATGAGAATTATTATGGTTATATAATAATTATATATATTTATAATGCATATGCGATGTTTTATTACAAGAATGCAATGTGTAATAATCAAATCAGGGTATTTGAGGTATTCATTATGAAAAGCATTTATCTTTTCTCATATTAGGAGCTTTCCAATTCCACTCTTTTATTATTTTGAAGCATATCCTAACTTATTGTTTACTATGATCACTTTGTTGTGTTATCAAACATGGATGAACTAGAGATTATGTTAAATAAAAAGGCCAAGCAGAGAAAAACAAATATTACTTATTCTCATTCTTATGTAGGAGTGATGTCATGGAGATGGAGAATAGAATGATGATGACCACAGTCTGGGAAGGATAATGGGCAGCTAGGGATACAGTGAGGATGGTTAATGGGTGCAAAAATGTTAGACAGTTATAGAAAATAAACAGTATTTGACAGTAAATTAATGTTTAGTAATGAACTTAATGAGAACTGAATTAAAATAAACCAGAAAAGATACAAATTCAAATGGAGAAATTTAAAATAAAATGTTATTGAATGAATAGATATACTATGCTCTTATAGTAAAATACTAAATCATATAGAAATATTTCCCCTCATCAAGTTAATTTATATATTTCACATATTCAAATAAAATGCCAACAACATTTTTAAAAGATTACCTAAAATAATTATAAAATATGTAACCATGTGTAAGCAGGAAAGAATTTTAAATTTTATACTGTAAATGTATTAAATTACAGAAATGTATAAGAATGATAAAATGAAGTAGACGTGCCTGACATTATTATCTACTTGAAATATTTTAAATAGGATCATACTATGTAAATATAAAAGTACAGATCAGTGGAGAAAAGTAGTGAGTTTCTGAGCAGACTCAATTTTTTTTATATAAATTTTATCAAGTCATAAGTAAATTTTAGAAAGAAGAAAGTTGTGAAAAGGAACACTCAAATTTATTAAATCATGAGTTATGTGGAGGAATAACATATATATTGTACTATAAAGGAAGAAGAAACATAAAAATTAAAAATTCAATGACAGAACAATGAAAAAGAGTTGTAATATTTTTATCATGTTTAAGAAACAAAATTTTGGAGGGTGGAGCAAGATGACAGCCAAGTAACAGCTTCCTTGCAACTGGGCACAGTGAGACTGTGGAGAGAAGACTTCAGGCATCTCTGGCTGGCAGGATCTGCCCAGAAACATCCCTTTGGGAATGCAGGAAGATAGCATGAGTCTTCTGGACACCCTGAGGAAGGCAAAAGCAGTGGAGATCTGGCAAGTGATTGCATGTGTTCATTCAGTCTAATCTTGCCAGCAGCTGTGGTTGCAGCTGCAGAGAGACTACAAGCAGGAAAGGCCTTACCTGTGAGCTGTTTGGGTTTCTTTTGGAGTTGGCACTCGGTTGAATTGCCTTGGGAGAACTTGGGCAAGAGTGAGGAGGTCTTTGAGTGTTATCTGGGTCCCCAGACTGGGTCACTGAACCAGACGGAGCTACCAGTGTTTGGTGGTGGGCTGTGTGGAGCCATTGTGGGAGAACTTCCCTGGCAAGCTCCACCCTCAGGGTTGCAGAACAAGCATTGGGAGGGAGCGAGTAATCTAGTGACTGAGCAGCCTAAAGGTGGGGACTGAGACACCTTGCAGCCTTAGCCCTCAGGGGCATAGAATGAAAAATGTTTTGGCACCCTGGGTAAGTAGATAGCCACTTAAGGAGTGATCCCAGCCACAAGTGCTTTCTTGGGAAAGCTTCTGCTTAGTCCAAGGTAGCAATTTAAAATGCCTTCTAAGCAGGCTGAGGAGGATTTAAGCTTTCCATCCTACAGGGTTTGAGAAATCACTGGAGGCCTCCAGTCTCCATTTTGTATAGCTGTATCAACATTGTGACTAACATATCAAACCCCAGAAGATCACCTCGTGCCCAGACAATATCAGCAAGATATATATACTGCTTTGTTTTTGGTTTTGCTTTGCTCTGTGTTTTGTTGTTGTTGTTTGTTTGTTTTTGTTATTATTGTTTTATTTTTAATTTCAGCATTTTCCTTAAAGATTTTTCCTTTCTTGTTTCTTTCTTTTATTTCTTCATTTTTCTAGTTTGAATATAATTTTCCATTGTTGCCTTTTTCAACAATTAGAACTTCAATTTTGCTAGTGTATCCACCCATATTAATGGTCTCCCCCCCCCAATTTTATCCTGTAAAGTTTTCAGTTTGCTTGTTTTGGTTTGATTTATTGCCTTTTTGTCTTTCCTCTCTACTTGGTGGAGGTGGGGTACTGTGTTCACATAGGCTGGCAAAGAGCTGGTGACCTAACCACCCAACCTGGCACCCAGAGGTTGGGAGTTCTTACGGTTGGGTCAAAGTACCCTACTGTACATCTATATTGCTCTCATTCCCTTCCTTCTGTGCCTCTCTTCTTTTGGTTGATAGTTGCTTCTTCTCACCCACTCTCCTTTCTCCTTTTTCTTTCTTTCTTTTTTTTCTATTTTTTCTCTCTTTCCTTCTTTTTTCCCTTCTTGCTCTTCAATCTTCTCATCCTTCTGATCCTGTACCAAAAGGACTCATCAAAACCCTAGTCCAGAGGCACAGGAATTTAAGGAACAGGAAGAAGTGAAATGAAAATTAGGGCAAGAAAACATATAAAAGAAATCGCTCATAAGGAAGAATCAGCAGAAAACTTCTGGCATCATGGAAAAACCAGTCCAGAGCAACCCCCTCAAGGGGCTGTGAGGTAGATACTGCAGAGGATTCCACCAAGGAAATGTTAGAAATGATAGAAAGGGAATTTAGAATACAGATCATGAAAATATTCAAGTAAATGAAGGAAATATTGAAGGAAAATGGTGATAAAGTGGAAAAAGAAATCCCAAAACAGAATCAAGTAAGAGATGAATGCTATGAAGAATATAAAAAGGATATGGCAGAGATGAGGGAAATGAAGCAGTCAATTAGGGAACTTAAAGATGCAGTAGAAAGTATCAACAATAGATTAGACCATGCAGAAGAAAGAATCTCAGAGGTAGAGGACAAAACTCTTGAGATAACTCAGATAGTTAAAGAGGCAGAAAAGAAGAGAGAGAAAGCAGAACATTCATTGACAGAATTATGGTACTCTATGAAGCGTTCAAGCAAAGGAGTTATAGGTATCCCAGAAGGGGAAGAAGAATGCCTCAGGGGAATAAAAGTCATACTAGAGAATATTATAAATGAATACTTCCCAAATATCACCAAAGATTCTGACACTCCTTTCAGAGGGATATCAGACCCCAGGTCACCTCAACTCTAACTGAGCTTCCCCAAGACACATAGTGACGAACCTGTCCAAAGTAAAGACAAAAGAAAAGATTCTTCAAGCTGCCAGGAGTAAGCACCAGTTGACCTATAGGAGCAAATTTATCAGGATGACTGCAGACTTCTCCAGTGAAACTTTCCAAGCAAGAAGACAATGGTCATCTACCTTTAACCTACATAAACAGAACAATCTCCAGCCCAGAATTGTATATCCTGCCAAGCTAAGTTTTAAAATTGACAGAGAAATCAAATCATTTACTGATATACAAACATTGAGGAAATTTGTCACAACAAGACCAGCTCTACAGGAAATACTCCAACCTGTTCTACACACTGACCATCACAATGAATCAACAGCAAAATAAGAACTCAGAAATTAAAGGTCAGAGCCTAACTTCCACATTGATGCAAAAGATAAAACTAAGCAATGGACTCTCACAAAACAAGATGAATAGAACACTACCACACTTCTCAATTATCTCACAATAAATGTTAATGGCATGAATTCCCCATTGAAGAGGCATAGATTGACTGACTGGATTAAAAAAACACAAGCCATCCATTTTCTGTCTGCAGGAAACACACCTAGTTTCAAAAGACAAACTAAAACTCTGAGTTAAGGGTTGGAAGAAAATTTTTCAGAAAAAGGGAATTCAGAAGAAAAGAAATGTATCTTATTTTCAGATACATGTGGATTTAAAGCAACTAAAGTCAAAAAAGACAAAGAAGGTCACTTTATATTAGTCAAGAGAAAAATACAACAAGAAGATGTTTCAATTCTAAATATTTATGCATCCAATTTAAATGCTCCAAGATTCTTGAAACAGATCTTACTCAGTCTGAGCAATATGATATCCTATAATACCATAATAACAGGAGACTTTAACACTCCTCTTAGAGAGCTGGACAGATCCTCTAAATAGAAATTAAACAAAGATATAAGGGACTTAAATGAGACCCTAGAACAACTGTGCTTGATAGACGCATATAGAACTCTCCATCCCACAGATAAAGAATATACATTCTTCTCATAGACCCATGGAACATTCTCCAAAATTGATCATATCCTAGAACACAAAACAAACCTCAATAGAATCAAAAGTATTGAAATTTTACCTTGTATTTTCTCAGACCACAAGGCACTAAAGGTGAAACTCAACTCCAACAAAAATGTTCAGCCCCACACAAAGGCATGGAAACTAAACAACCTTCTATTGAATGACAGTTGGGTGCAGGAAGAAATAAAACAGGAAATAATTAACTTCCTTGAGCATAATAACAATGAAGACACAAGCTACCAAAACCTATGGGGTACTGCAAAAGCAGTTCTAAGAGGAAAATTTATTGCTTTAGATGCCTGCATTCAAAAATGGAAAAAGAGCTCATCCACAAACTCACAAGTGATCTTATGGAATTGGAAAAAGAAGAACAATCTAAGTCTAAACCCAGCAGAAGAAAATAAATATCCAAAATTAAATCAGAGATCAATGAAATTGAAAACAAAAGAATCATTCAGAAAATTAATGAAAAAAGAACTTGGTTTTTTGAAAAAATAAATAAAATAGATAAACCATTGGCTAGACTAATTAGAAATAGAAAAGTAAAATCTCTAGTCACCTCAATCAGAAATGATAAAGGGAAATTACAACTGACGCCATAGAGATACAAGAGATCATGTCTGAATATTACCAGAAACTTTATGCCCAGAAATTTGACAATGTGAAGGAAATGGATCAATATTTGGAATCACACCCTCTCCCTAGACTTAGCCAGGAAGAAATAGAGCTCCTGAACAGACCAATTTCAAGCTCAGAGATTACAGAAACAATTAAAAATCTTCCAGCCAAAAAATGCCCTGGTCTGGATGGTTTCACACCAGAATTCTATCAAATTTTCAAGGAAGAGTTTATTCCCACACTGCAGAAATTATTCCCAAAAATTGAGGAGGAAGGAATCTTCCCCAACACGTTCTGTGAAACAAACATCACCCTGATAACAAAACCAGGAAAAGACTCGACTAAAAAGGAGAATTTCAGACCAATTTCACTCATGAATTTAGAGTGAAAAAAAAATTCTCAACGAAATCCTAGCCAATAGATTACAGCTTATTATTAAAAAAGTCATGCATCATGATCAAGTAGGTTTCATCCTAGGGATGCAAGACTGGTTTAACATACGCAAATCCATAAACGCTATCCACCATATTAACAGAAGCCAAACAAAGATCGTATGATCCTCTCAATAGATGCAGAAAAAGCATTTGATAAAATTCAGCATCCTTTTCTAATTAGAACACTGAAGAGTATAGGCATATGTGGCACATTTCTGAAATGGATGGAAGCTATCTATGACAAACCCACAGCTAATATTTTACTGAATGGAGTAAAGCTGTAAACTTTTCCTCTTAGAACTGGAACAAGACAAGGTTGTCCTCTGTCACCATTACTATTCAACATAGTGCTGGAAGTGCTAGCCAATACAATTAAACAAGACAAGGAAATAAAGGGCATCCAAATGGGAGAAGATGAGGTCAAACTTTCCCTCTTTGCTGATGACATGGTCTTATAGTTAGAGAACCCCAAAGACTCAACCACAAGACTCCTGGAAGTCATCAGAAAATACAGTAATGTCTCAGGATATAAAATCAATATCCACAAGTCAGTAGCCTTTGTATACGGCAGTAACAGTCAAGATGAGAGGCTAATTAAGGACACTACTCCGTTCACCATAGTTTCAAAGAAAATGAAATACCTAGGAGGTGAAGGACATCTATAAAAAAAATTATGAAATCCTAAGAAAGGAAATGGCAGAGATATTAACAAATGGAAGAACATACCATGCTCATGGCTGGGAAGAATCAACATTGTTAAAATGTCTATACTTCCCAAAGCAATCTACCTATTTAATGCCATCCCTATTAAGATACCAACGTCGTACTTTCAAGACTTGGAAAAAATGATTCTGCGTTTTATATGGAACCAGAAAAAACCCCACGTAGCTAAGGCAGTTCTTAGTAATAAAAACAAAGCTGGGGACATCACCATACCAGACTTCAGGCTGTACTACAAAGCCATAGTGGTCAAGACTGCATGGTACTGACACAAAAATAGAGACATAGACATTTGGAATCAAATAGAAAACCAGGAGATGAAACAGCCACCTAATCTTCAATAAACCAATCAAGAACATACCTTGCCTGGCTCCTCTTACAGCCACCTAATCTTCAATAAACCAATCAAGAACATACCTTGGGGGAAAGACTCCCTATTCAATAAATGGTGCTGGGAGAACTGGATATCCGCATGTAAAAGACTGAAACTGGACCCTCACCTTTCTCCACTCACAAAAATTGATACAAGATGGATAAAGGACTTAAATTTAAGGCATGACACAATAAAATTCCTGAAAGAAAGCATAGGAAAAACACTAGAAGATATTGGCCTGGGGAAAGACTTCATGAAGAAGACTGCCATGGCAATTGCAACAACAACAACAATAAACAAATGGGACTTAATTAAACTCAGAAGCTTCTGTACAGCTAAGAAGACAACAACCAAAGCAAATAGACAACTTACCCAATGGGAAAGGATATTTGCATGTTTTGAATCAGACAAAAGCTTGATAACTAAGATCTATAGAGAACTCAAATTAGTCCATATGAAAAAAGCCAACGATCCCATGTATCAATGGGCAAGAGACATGAATAGAACCTTCTCTAAAGAAGACAGATGAATGGCTAACAAACACATGAAAAAAATGCTTATCATCCCTAATTATTACAGTAATGCAAATCAAAACCACCCTGAGATATCATCTAACTCCAGTGAGAATGGCCCACATGGCAAAATCTCAAAACTGCAGATTCTGGCATGGATTTTGGAGAGAAGGGAACACTTTTACACTGCTGGCGGGACTGCAAACTGATACAACCTGTTTAGAAGGAAGTATGGAGAACTCTCAAAGACCCCAAGCTAGACCTCCCATTTGATCCTGCAATCCCATTACTGGGCATCTACCCAGAAGGAAAAAAATCCTTTTATCATAAGGACACTTGCACTGGGCTGTTTATTGCAGCTCAATTTACAATTGCCAAAATGTGGAAACAGCCTAAATGCCCACCAATCCAATAATGGATTAACAAACTGTGGTATATGTTGTACACTATAGAATACTATTCAGCCATTAAAAAAATGGAGACTTTACAGCCTTTGTATTAACCTGGATGGAAGTGGAACACATTATTCTTAGTAAAGCATCACAAGAATGGAGAAGCATGAATCCCATGTACTCTATTTTGATATGAGGACAAT